>CAEGAF010122493.1:0-16914 GCA_903067075.1 Micropoecilia bifurca | reverse complement strand
AAAGTTACTACCCCCTGTTGAATTATCAGTGCACTACATGTGTCTAATTGTATACATCAGGATTTTTAGGGAAAAAAATGTCACACTGCTCATTTGGAGGTCTCAAAAACTCATGTATCAAATATGATACGTTTGGCTTTATAGGGTTAGAAATGACTATTTCCAAAATGAACTCAAATAAACTTAAGTTCCAGAAGTCAAACTGGCGTTAAAGGAGCCCATTGGTTGTCTTGGTCCGTCATGGCGGAGTGGGCGGAGCTCTGATGGAGTGACGTCACGCGGTAATGGTTGATAAACTCTCATTGGACATAAAGAGAGTCGCTCTACACCAGAGAAAACCTCTCAGACAATCTGCATTCTGGATAAGTTTGAGTTTTCAATTTGAGTGAAAATTAAAGTAATTAGCCACGGATGTTAGCGCTAGCATTAGCACACTTGGTTAACCCATTCTTTTTTGTTTTAAACAATGTTTTGCACATTTCTTTACTTTACGTTACTTTAGTAACGGCAAACTTGGTGAGCGTTTCCAAGCCCTACAACAAAATGGCCGACTCTTTGTCTTGTAGAAGTGAATCAGTTCACAACCTGAACACAGATCTGGTCTCTTTGTCCCGTGTCTCATGAATATAACCGTTTTTATGCCTCTTGACATCCTGGTTTGATTCTATCAATCAATCAATCACATTTTATTTGTATAACACATTTCAGCAGCAAGGCATTTCAAAGTGCTTTACACAATTTAAAATAAAAATAAACACAGAGACAGAGATTTTGAAAAAGATTAAAAAAGATAAAAGCATTAGTTTTTGTATCTTACAAGGATTCTCAAACCTAAGACATTAAAACCCGCAATTAATCCATAAGAAACTTTAAACAGGATGGTTTTAATTTGAGATTTAAAGGCTCTCAGTGTTTCAGCTGTTTTACAGTTTTCTGGAAGTTTGTTCCAAATTTGTGGTGCATAGAAACTGAATGCTGCTTCTACTACTTTATTGTAGTTTAAAGTCTCTCCATTTGTTGGTTTTTACTTACTTGAGGACATGAACTGAAGCCAGACACTAAAAAAATCTGTTGGTTTTACAGAAATGTAAAATGAATAACACCTAAATGGGGTTTCAGGTTATCTAAATAAGTAAACCTGCTGGACATTTGTCTCGCAGGCATCCGATGAACGCTGCTTGTGTCTCCATTTCAGGTAGAGGCTTAGTAAAAGCAGTGTGGATGTTGCTGCTCTGCTCTTCACATCCAGCCATGTTCCTCTTTCTCTTCAACCCATTTAGCGGCTGCCGGTTAAGTGCTGAGTCAGCGCTCCGCAGCTCCGCACAGACGGTCAATTAGTTGGACCTTGTGATAAGCCCTGGACATTTTGCTCTTATGCTCTGGAATTAAAACCCATCCAGGACGCGGGGCGTAGCAGAGACGGAGCCCCCAGCGTTGCCAGAACCGATTACGGTGGCGGGAGCCTGAGTTTCCTAAATGGGGCAAGTCTTGTCGAATGACGCCAGGGAGCTATAACCAGAAAAACTGGCACATGCATCTATAATCAGCGTTTGATGATTGAAACATTTAGTTTTAATTCTTATCACAAAGTCAAGTTAGAAAGTTACGTCTTACCAAGCGGCTGCTGCAGTTTGATAAGGATTTCTGAATGGACTTTCATCCTCTTTTATTTCTAAATGTCCTCGTTAAGAAATAAACAAGGACATTTTTTTGTTTGGGTTTGGTGAAACAGACTTAAAATGTCATCACATAACCAGAGGAGAAAAATCTGAATTATTCAAATATTTATGCTATTTTTTTACATTGTAAAACATTAGAAGGTGTTTTAACGTGAAATTGAAAGCCAACCTGCTGCCTGGAAAATGCAATTTAAATCAACAAAAAAATAGTTTTGGTTTTAACTCAGAAATTAAAGTTCATAAAGTTGATTTAACGAAAAGTTGTCTAAACATTGTTTTTTAAGTTAATCTTGAATTGTGAGTTTTAACTTAATGCTGCAATTGAAACAAAATTAAATCACAATATGCAAGAAAAATAAACTGTCCTCACCCAGTTAAAGACACATTTGTCTTTTATTTTACTCACAACATCAAGTTATAATATCTATTTATTTCACTGTAGAATAATTTAACTTCTGATTTCAAATTGCATGAACCAGATTTCTGATCGGATGAATTTTGTTAAACATCTGAATGAATTCAGCTTAGAAACATTTAGTGTGATCAGGACAAGAGTCAGATCAACGTAACGCACTTCCATCTGAGGAGACAAAAACACGCCCATAAGCATTCTGGGAAATAGTTCCCACTCTTGTCTTTTTGTTCTTTCAGTTTTTTAAGTGTAAACCTAAAACCTCTAGTTTATTCAACTCTTAATTAGCAGTTAACACAACTTACTATCTTTGAGAAACTCAGACATTTAGGTTAAAATCAAAATTTCATTTAACTTAAAGCGTAGAAGACGGCAGAGCTCAGGTCTGGAGCAGCAGTGGGATGGATCATGTATGTGCTGCAGCCTGAGGCCTTGTGTCCACCTGCCTGTTTCCAATGCCTGGCAGGCCTCGCGTCATGATGTAGCACTTAAACAGTCAGACTCGGTGCTTGCTCATTCTCTTGGCAAATGACATTGGATGGTGTTGCTGCAGCGATGAGTCCTGTGTGACCATCTGCTTCCTGATCGTCCCTCCTGTCCCCGTCCAAGTCGAGGTGTGCAAACACCACGGTTTCATACAAAACGCTGATTTAGAGGAATATCTGACGGCTTCATTCAAATTTTACACGTCGCTTGACTTTTCAGAGTAGATTGTGGACAGTCACTTAAGCACACAGGGACAAAGACAAAGGGGGTTTGGAAAGGGAGGAGGCGCAGAAAGCAATCGGTCATCACAGCTAATGGAATAGAAGCGACCGTCTCGAACGGAACAAGCAGGACAAGAGAGGACAGATGGAGAAAGGGATGATGACTGCAGAGAAAAGAAAACAAGGGACTTGCACATATAAGCTGCAGCGATCGGGACGGAGCCATGTTCTGACAGGAAGGAAGGGACATGTGTACAGTTCAGTCACCTGCAGGCGGTCTTTGTTTGTCTTCAGAGCTGTTTTGACAGGACTGCAGTGGAAATAAAAAAGAAAAGACCTGAGCGCTGCGGCGCACATACCACACCGTGACGTGTCGACTTGAATCGGTGTGTGTGGTGTGTGTGTGTGTGTGTGTGTGTGTGTGAGCACGTTTTAAAAGCGCATTTATTCAGCTGTATCATGTCAAAGCGCTGACTCATTCGGGGGAATCTCTGAAACAGAAGCTCCTCCAGTGATTGAAATTTTACCAGGATATCTTCCAGGAGTGCTGACCTCAGAGAGTAAGAGTTGCAAGAATGTAAGTATAGCACTCTGAAAATAAAATATATGCCAGGATTACCCAGTGCAGGAGCTAATTATATCTCACAACCTTACTTAAGCTCCCAGCATTCCTCCTCATTCATCTCCAAGGTGCCTGACAAACCTGCCTCTCCCTCCTCCAGCTCCTGTCTCCGGCGGCTCAGATTCTAGGTAACCCCTGATGGAGCCGTCCTGGCTCAGGCTTCCCTGCCTCCCAACACGTGTTGATGGCATTATCTGGGAAAAAGCAGCACTTCATCTGCAACAGATGATGGCTCAGAGGAAGAAAGGGCCACTAGGATTCGATGTATTGTGCACTGCTCGGCCATTTGGATCTGGATGGTTCCTTCAAAATGATCCGAGGTGCTTCACTGTGTTTGAGCCAATGTGATCCAATGACACCATCGGAGGTTTTTGCTGCAGTACCTCTTCATTCGACAGAACCACAAACTGCTGCATTAGCTGCATTTTTATTTTTCACTTAACCTCACGCAAGGAAGTAATTAATCAACTGAAGGTTTATTAGCTCAAAATCAGCTCCACTCGCTCTGCATCTGCTTAGATCAGAGGTTCTTAACCTTTTTTGATGTACCGAACCCCCCAGCTTCATATGCGCATTCACTGACCCCCCCCCCCCCCACACACACACACACACACAAAAAATACTTTGCGGTATTCTGATTTAGTAAATGTATTGGTTGTGTTACCACCCCACGCCACTAGAGGCAGCACCAACCCTGAAAAGATGCGACTAAGGAGCAGATTTAGACTATAGAATTTAGTAAAAACAGTGAGTTTTGCTAAAGTAATTAAAGACACAAGTTCAAATCCATGCTGAGAGTGGAGCTCCTCCAATCAGGGCTCCTCCTCAGCTTTGATTGGATAAGCAATGTAACATGATCCTCTGCAGGAAGTGATGGCAAAGCGGGGCGTCATCACGACTTTACAAAAGTGTGTCTTTACCTCCGCGGCAGCAGAGGCTCCGCCGAACCCCTGAGACCGACTCACCGAACCCCTGGGGTTCAGACGAACCCAGGCTAAGAACCACTGACTTAGATATTCTTTCAATGTTGTAGTTTGGCCTCCATCCAGCAGAGGGTGCCGTTGGTCATGCTTTAGCGGAGCCAGTTTATATAGAAACAAAGATGGCAGGACCATGTCAGAACGTGAAAGCAGAACAGTCCAAACAAAGCCCGGTGTGGGACGCAAGATTCACTTCATATGTTTCTACTTTGAAACGAAAACAAGTTTTCACCTTAATGCGGCTGAATCAAGAAGTTCATAAAATGTGCTGGTTTGCTCTTGTTTCATCCACAGAACAGATCAGATCAGAATTAGGTCTGCAGAAAGGTTGGCATTCTCTACATCCAGGACTTCTACAGACAGCTAACATCTCTGCAGACCGCACACATCCTGGACACAAACGATTTAGACTATAACATGATCAGGTCAATAGCATCAGACCTGGTTATATAAAAGGTGTGTGACTTCCTGTTGTCCCTGTTGGAGAGTTTTAATTTGATGTTTTAGAAAGTAGTTCACAAGTTGTCTTGTTGTGAGTCTTACATAAGCACTGAATTGGCCTCCAATACGTTTAAATAGTTTATTTGGCTGAATTCTGGGTGTGCAGCAGCGAAAGTAAATGAAATGTTTGTTTGAAATGAAACAATTCAGTCAAGCATTCATGTTTTCTGTCATGAAAATCATCTGAACGCTGATCTAAACCCAACATACCTGCTGATCTGCAATATCAGCAGTAAGAAGTGTAATGTTCATATTTATTAGTCTGATATTTTGCACCTTTTCAAGCTGATATTCACACATCGCTCACAGAAACAATGACCCGATCGGGACTCGAACCTTCGCCCTTGAGGGCTCCGTTCTGTTCTGTACCTCACATCGTTAAAATGTTCATCTTCATCCTTCAGTGTCTGTTTATCACTCCTGCCTTTGCAGCTCGTCGCCCATTGGCTGCGCCCTCCAGTAGAGTCTCTGCTCAGCCGCCGTACCGGTTGCTGCTCGTCATACTAATGCCGATCAAACATCGCCATCATCAAACCGTGTGCATGTGGAGCAGAAACCAGCCTCTTTAGTGCATCTTTATATATATATATATATATATATATATATATATATATATGTCACACCTCTGTCAAGGTCACCTGACCACTAATGCTTAAAAAATGATATTAATAATAATGATCAGGATCAGCAAGCGATCACATCTGTGCTCTGTTCGCCAGCTGTAGCTGTTTGGCTTAGTCTTGTCCTTGGTGCCTGAAAGCAGAGGCTAACGCAGTAGTTGTCATGGTGACAGAGAGCCAGGCAGGACCGACTGTGGTAATACTGTAATGATAAAGCTCTTCTGGATGGTGCCGCAGTAAACACTGCGCCACGAGGGTCCCGTTAAAAAGAGCGCAGCGCATCGCCGTGCATGGAAAGAAATACAATTTAAAAAGGGAGAAGACGGAAAAAAGACTAATATCAGCTCAGACAATCTTTACTCGGTTATATCACTTCCATTCATCCTCCTCTTTCGCGCAGTCTCTGCTCACTTCCACCCTGATTGGTGCAGATTTGCAACGATCTCTCTTCCCCTCCATTCCTTCAGACTCGCTATACAATTAATGCATCAGTCTCTCTCTCTCTTTCTCCTTCTTTCTCTCTCTCTCTCTAAAGAAAAGAAAACATTTTCCCTCCACTCCTCTCCCTTCTGCTCTCTTAATTCCGTGTCGCCGATCTTTGCGCACCTGATTTGTGAGCGCGGCGGTGGATTTTGGGGGTTCAGTGTTGGACCTTGAAGGTCACCCGGATGCAGGTGTCGCGCGTGGCAGAAAGAACGGCTGTCGAAAATTGAGCGCGCGGACGACGAACCACGAGCGTCCCTCACCCTGCCCCCGCCCCCCCTATTGAATATTCAAAAGCGCCGACGTGGCTGTTCTGTCACACACACACACACACACACACACACACACACACACACACACACACACACACACACACACACACACACACACACACNCACCCACACACACACACACACACACACAAACACACACACACACACACACACACACACACACACACCTTCACGTCGCGGCGCGGGATGGCGGGAGGCAACAGAGGCAAAGTGCCGGAGGAGATAAATAAGTGTGAAGTGACAGATTGCTGCTGCTTCTCCTTTTATCGTCTTCCTCCATCCTCTCTTCTTCCTCTCTGTCTCCTCCATCCTCTCATTCCTCACCGTCACCTCGGCGCAGCTCCTGCAGCTATAGCGCGATATCTGGGACCAGCACACACACCTTCTGTGCCCATAGGCTGTGTGTCCACACACACACACACACACACACACACACACACACACACACACACACACACACACACACACACACACACACACACACTCACACACTTGTGTGAAACATGCAGATTTGATGGATTGCTTTAAGAACATTATAACAATGTTCACTCCGTGGGAGATTTCTACTTCATTTGTTGCTGCATGGAGTCATAAACTCATCTGGTGTTTGGATCTACATTGTAATCCGTCCTCCCAGCATTAAAGTGCTACTAGATCTAATTACAGAAACAATGATTTTCGTCTTTGCCAACATTTGATTGTGGCTTTTTTACCCAATCATGATTAGATTGGCTGCGGTTGGAAAGCGGCTCTACAATTTCTAAAACTGGACAATGGAGTCCAGACGTTTCCCAGAGTTTCCGATTGACAGTAATGAACTAAAAACAAATGTTGCTTCTCTAAAAAACCTTTTATGCTGCCAGGAATCTTCCAAAGCAGAGAGACAATGGAGCAAAGAAGAGTCCAGTCATGATGTGAAAAAGAAAACATGTCGAAACTTTTCTGGAATTTATGTCTGGAGATTTGACTAATTTCTGTTGACCAAAATGTTCTGTTGGCCAGAATCTGAGAATTTCAGCCTGATTGGTTGATTGAAAACACAAAAAACCTAATTTTTTCAAAAAGAGAAGAAAGAATATGTCAGTACTACTTGTTCGCTCTGACAATAACTCAAGTTTTTGGTGCGTCTGAGCTGAATGACTGTGGTGCAAAGAAAACTATATTTGATACATGTGTAAATGAAAGTTTTCACAGCGGAGATTCGTTCCTCATCTGTTCTGAAAGAACTTGATTGTGTTTTAGTTTGAGATGTTGAGATTTAAAACAAATATGTTTCCTGTTTAAAACTAATTTCAGACTAAATGATAACACCAGTTTTAACAAACTCTGATTCTTTTTAAGAATTATAATACAAGAGAGCTGAGCTACTTTTTCATGCCCTGAGTGGATATTAATTATTTGTAGTAGTAGATGTGATGTTAAAATAACCAGAGGAACAATAACAAATTCTTTAGTAATATTTTAGATTAAATAATTAGAATTTAAGCTGTCTGCTAATCAACAATCAGTGTGATTAGCAGGGCTAGCTTTCCTTTACATAACTTTGTCTGTTATGAAACATGTTTTATTTTCAAACTCAACAGGATTTTAATTTCTTTTCTGTTATCTGCTGAAAGTCTTGCTCTCTCTCACCGTCAGATCAACACACTTCCATCTCAGGATACAAAAACACGGCGCTAAGCATTCTGGGAAATCGTTCCCACTCCTGTCTTTTTCTTCTTTCAGTTTTTTAAGTGCTAACCGTAAAAACTCCAGTTTATTCAACTCTTAATAAAAAGTTAACACAACTTACTGCTGTAAGTTTATCTTTCACAAACTCACATTTAGGTTCAAACTCTAAAACTCACAAAATGTATTTGTCTTAAAGAGCTAAATACAGTAGATGCAACTAACTGCAGCTCAGATGTTTTACAGTGTACAAAAGGCTCTGGAATAATCAGAAAGCCATATATGATGAGAAAAGCTTATTCTAAGTTATGCAACTGTTTCCTTTCACATGAATTTCTGCGTTTGCGATGAAGAGATTTCATGGAGCATCATGTCAGCCGGGACTCCAGGACTCGCCGTCCCTCTGCTTGACACAAGTTGCTTTAGTGGCTAAGGCCTGTCATTCACCATTAACCTCCAGGCTCCTGATGTGTTTGCTTCTTTTTCCTCGCTCTCTCCCTCTTCCTCTTACTATCAGCCCTGTCATACTTTTCTGTCCTCTTTTCTAGACACTGTCACTTCCTGTTGAGATCACTGGAATGATGAGCTACCTTTTGCCAACTTTAGTCGCTCTGGATACTTTCTGTACTTTGAATTATGCTGCTTAGTCATGTGGTTCCTCACGCTCTCGTTTTTTTGGTGCTCTCTCTGTTCTTCATGCATGGATCCACACTTTCGTCCAACCTGTCCACTCCCCACTGTGGGCCCACCTGCGTAACCTACATAGAAGATGCAACATTACAGCAGTTTTACGTCTTGGGTGTGATATTTATACTTTTGCAATGGATCTTACTCTACAGCAAGAAGAAAATGTCTAAAAATAAAAAGTACATTTCCCTCTGCAAAATGTTCTTTCCACTTCAGATTTATCCCATTTTGCAACCACAAATTTGTCTGTGTTTTATTGGGACTTATTGGGACAAAACGGAGAGAAGAGGCTAGCTGATTTTAAAATTTGTCTTTACCTGCAGAGTAAACGCGGCGTCCATCTCCAGAGGCGGATTACACTCTGAAAATGTGTTACAATTAAAAACAGGATAAAAATGAAGCATTTTTAATTCTCAGTGAATGTTTTGTGGAAGGCAAGTCCAACTTTATTTATATACAGCCTTTCAGTCTGAGACAATTTAAAGTACAAAGAAGTTAAAAACAGCATACAAGAAAAACGGCAAAGTAGCTGCAAAGATGGTACTTTGCTCCGATATTAAAAGTTTAATTTAAGTGTTGATCTATGGTAATGAGCAGTTTCTCTAGATAAACTGATGGGAGTTTCTTTCTAAGTTGGCTCTAATTCCTGCTCTGAGTTGAGTGAAGTTTAAAAACTAAACATTCCTGTTCTGTGTTGCTGGATGTGAATAAGTTTTTAATTTATAAACTGGAAGGAGTTTAAACTGATACCTTCTCTATTGGTCTAAAGTAATAAGTACTCCACAATTTCCAAAGGTAATAAGCTAAATAGACAGACAGGGCAGAGAAATGATACATCTGGAAAGATTGGCGCATTAAGCAGCATAAAGACAGCAGATCCAGTGACGTCCTGGTGATGTGAGCAGAGCTGCGCCCTGCGCTGACTAACTGCATCTTAACACTTGAAATAAAATCATGCCTGAAACGAAATGTTTGTTTTGCCAACACAAATCTAGTCTGTTTTTTTTTATTATGCTTCTAAAATACAAATATCTCTAAAATGTTAGTGCATACAACAGTTGTGGCAAAGAACTCGTTAAATTTCTATGTTTCCATACTTAAAGACTCTATAAATGACTCAAGCAGCTCCTGCTTTTATCATAACCTGCCGCCTTTCAAATTAAGAACAAGGCAATGAGTAAAAAGAATAATGTTTTCAATTCAGGTTGTATACAGTTGTGCCATAAGTTTCCATACACAGAAAAATAACAATTTTATATTGGACAGCCGTTTTTATTTTTGTGGGACTCTGTAATTGCTGCACGTCTTTGACCACTTCCTGGTTGATTTGCAACATTTCCAGTTTTCTGAAACTTGCCAATATGTTTTGCCACAGTGCCGTGTGTTTGATGCTTGCTCCATGTTTTCTGTTAAACTTTGGTGCAACCACTTGACTGCTTCCCCATCCAGCCATCAGTATCATTTCAGTTCTTTGCTCTTTTGTCTAACGCAACTTCTTGGGTATCTGAAATATAAAAGAAATACACATTTTACATTCTCCCTGTTTATTAAGATCCTCCATCCTCGGCGTGAAAGAGTTCGAGAAACACTGCTGTGATGTGAAAGGATGTAAAAGAGTTTAACATTTCTTGCTCATCTGAGCTCTGCTGCATTCGCAGCAGCCATAAGGAATCCCAACAATGGAAGCAGGAGGATTAAGACAAAGATCTCCTCACTGGCCTGATTGGTTCGACTGAGACTCTCCGGTGTTGAGCCGGTAGAGGAGCCGGCTGAGCCGGTCCCACCGGTGGTATCCCGCCTCCCTGGGACAGCGGAGCCGGTGGGGGGAGGAGAGGATGGGAGCAGGCAGGGGGGTGATTGAGAGCCTCTGCGTGTCTATATGTGTGTTTTCACGATACAGAGGAGAAGAGCACTGCAGCAATCGGAGAAAGTAGGTCAGACACCGACTAGTGAGAAAGATCGAAGAGGAGGAGAGAAAGAGAGGAAAGATGGAGTGGAAATGGGAGGAAGGAAGGAGAGAAGCGGAAAACTGCTGGAGAACGAGGATGGATGTATGTCGAAACTAAATATTATGGAACAAATGTAATGTGTCATCGGAGCTGCATGATTTGGGACCCTGGATTTTACTTCATGGAACTTTACACAGCAGAATCTAACAGAACCTGATAAGAAAATAAACATTTCATTTCTCCTGATGCTCCACATGTTTTAGATAAACACTGACATTAGATCAGACTAAACTGTTCCTGCTTATTTCTGACTGCAAAATGCCAGAAAGATGAAAAATTACTTTCCTCAAACTCTTGAGATTTAATTACATTTCCTTAATATTTAGTAGAACCGACTTTTGGACTGAATGATGTCTGAACTTTATGGCATAACTCAGTCAGTTTGGGCGTTTTTTCCACACACACCGTTTCATGACACACCTTAAGCCAGGAGATCCTCACAGTTAGTGTTGCTTTTAAATCGCCACTCGCTTGGTGAAGTGCACCAGTCCCTCCTGCAGCAAACATGAAGCTGTCACTCCTTCAGTCAGAGTTGTGTTCTTGTGACCAAACACTCTTGTTTCAGTTTCATCAGAGCCTCAGAAAATGAGTTTATGTCCAAAATGCAGTCTGGTTTTTCATGTTTCATCTGAAGTAATGACTTCTTACTCTGCAGCTGCATTTCCATCGACCTTATTGTGTGTTTAATGGAAACATGACAATTTTGAAAAAGTAAAGTTTTTTTGTTTCACTTGGATGAGATGCATCTTTTGGTCGTATTCAAATTAGGATATTTCAGAGAACTGCAGTGGAAACACATTTTTTGCATCCAACAAGTCATGCGATTCCATTTCTTGTTTCTTAGAAACCAACCAGTTGCAAAATTGTGGAATATGAACAAAGCTTTGGAAACGCAGTGTTTCATTTGTGTTTTAGCTCATGTTAGTTTACTGCAGCTGACGCCTTTCGCTCTTCAGCCTCAGCAAGCGACTTCTGCTGCTGATACACATTCATGCAAAACAGTAATATTAATGCAATCAGCCTTTTACATTAGACATTTGAATAAACTAATAAAAAAGTCCCTAAAGAAATGTTTTCCTCATTATTCTGACATTTAACAAATATGGTTTTTTAAATCTCTTTTATTAAAACATTTTTATATTAAAGTATTTATATGGAAAAATATTAATATTTTAAAATATCTATTTAAAGGAATATATTTTTTATATTTATGTTTAAACAACATGAACATTTTAAAATACTTATGTTCAAAAATATATAGATATAATTAAAAATATATATATTTACACTTAAATATAAATTTAAATATTTGGGAATCATAACTGACTTAAAAGTTGAGTTTTATTTAAGGACAGAAGGTTATTTGTCATTTTATCCAGTTTATATAAATATCCGGTTTTAACTGTGTTTCTCAGCTAATCTCCTCAGTAAAAGCTGAGGCTTAGTATTTTAAATCTTCTGCTTTGTCTGTCTGTGTCATAAAGACACAAAGGGAAATATGTGTAGGCCTTCATCCAATTTCCAATTCAAAGAAACTGGAAAAAACAAAGTGAGTCTTTTGAGGGAAAAATAAGTGAAAGTGGCTCCATTTGTTCGATATAAAGTCTCTTCTTGTAAGTATTTTCCTCTTCATATTACATAAGTGCATAATGTTGAAAATACACGCAACACACGCAAAACACACTTAGGCTTCCCGTATATATTAATATATATATCTGTGCTCCACTCAAGTATGAATTACCTCTCTGTTCTGCTCCTCAGGCCAAGCTTGTATTATTTTATTATTTATCTGAAAAAGCACAAAGTATACAACGTCTATAAATACTCAGAGCTGGAGGGAATCAACTGCAAAAAGCCTGAACACGTGCAAAAACTCGGAAGGTCGCAGTTAGGAAAACTATCGTTGTTTTGAGTTGGGATTTTATTTATTTATTTTTTTTATCTTGAATGCAACAACGTTCACTTTCTTAATGACGCTGAGTAAAATAATAAAAGTAACAGCTTCATAGTAACTATTCAAACATGATATAATGACTTCTTTATAAATGAAAGTAAAATGTAAAAGACAGCTAAATGTCACAAGTTTATTTATCATTTAGATTTTTAATTAAAAATCTAATTAAAGGTCATTTTTGCAGGTTTTATCATTTTTAAATGCTGGTATGTTGTTTCAGTTGTTGGACTGGCTCTCAGAAACATTCTTCATTTTGTTATTTTTGTATCAAACTAAATACATACGGATATGTACAACAAATTAAAACAACTAAAGATGCTCAGTTTATGACAGAAGCTGTTTATGAAATGTATTAAAAAATTATGACTGGGTATAATGAAAATATAAAAAAGTAAAAACATTAAATTACAACAAAACAAACTTAATACACAAATAAACTTGCGCAACAATAAAGTCATAAAATTACGAGAATGAAGTCAAAATAATGAGAATAAGACAATTATGATTCATCGTAATTTTGTTTAATATGGCTTTAATACTCTGTTGTTAAAAAAAATTAAAGTTTACAAAACATTTGTAGGAACATTTTCCATAAAGAAAAATTTTTTTTGGCTCATGTTCTGACTGAATTGCTGTTTCTATTCCTGTTTTCCTCAGTCTAACTGTCCGACTCTTTCTCCTTCTTCCCCTTGTTTCCCCAAACCTCCCGTCCTTCCAGTATGTGGCATTCATTTCCCTCTTCTTCATCCTCATCTCCATTTCCACGTTCTGCATGGAGACGCACGAGGCCTTCAACACCATCCTAAACAGGACAGAGAACGTCACAGACGGCAACACGACCCACGAGGAGATAGTGTACGAAGTGGTGACCGACAGCTGGTTGACGTACGTCGAAGGCGTCTGCGTCATTTGGTTTACGATTGAGGTCTTGCTGCGGGTCATCTTCTGTCCAGACAAGTTGGAATTCTTCAAAAGTGCCCTCAACATCATCGACTTTGTCGCCATCCTGCCCTTCTACCTGGAGGTGGGCTTGAGCGGCTTGTCCTCCAAAGCTGCCAAGGATGTCCTGGGGTTCCTCCGTGTTGTCCGATTCGTCCGTATCCTCCGGATCTTCAAGCTCACTCGCCACTTCGTGGGTCTGCGCGTCCTGGGCCACACCCTTCGCGCCAGCACCAATGAATTCCTCCTGCTCATCATCTTCTTGGCCCTCGGCGTCCTCATCTTCGCCACCATGATCTACTACGCCGAGCGAATCGGGGCAGACCCAGACGACCCGACTGCCAGCGCCCACACCAACTTCAAGAACATCCCCATTGGGTTTTGGTGGGCCGTGGTGACCATGACCACCCTGGGTTATGGGGATATGTACCCGGAGACGTGGTCGGGAATGCTGGTGGGAGCGCTCTGTGCCTTGGCTGGTGTGCTGACCATTGCTATGCCTGTACCTGTCATTGTCAACAACTTCGGCATGTACTACTCTCTGGCTATGGCCAAGCAAAAGCTGCCCAAAAAGAAGAACAAACATATCCCTCGAGCGCCTCAGCCAGGGTCGCCCAACTACTGCAAGCCAGACGCCCTGGCGATGGCCACCGCATCGCCGCAAAGGATCTTGGGAAATGTCTTAGGTGGAGTGATGGGGTCCGGAGGAATAGGGGGTGACTGTCCTCTTGCTCAGGAGGAAATCATAGAGATCAACAGAGGTAAGACGTTTTCGTAATTTTTGATCTTGGTAAAATTGTAATGTCCCGCTTACAGACAGATTCAGTTGTTTTATCGCATTAACCCTTCCAGACTGAATGTATCGCGATGTGCAGAACCGTAACTCACACAATGCGCGGAAATGTCCAACGGTTTCAAAAAGGGGAGACGTTGCGCTTTCCAGTCAATATCGGGTTATTACGGTAATTTGACTCCCAGGAAGTGAAATTAATCTCAGGGCCGAAAATAACTGCTAGATACTGAAAGTTCCAGTTATGAATAAATGGGTAACTATATTTACTGTCAGGTAGACTTGTCCTCAATTTAATTGCATGATAAATAAAAATATTTTCATTTGCTTGATTTATTGTTTTACCAAAAACTGAACGATAAAAGTCTTCAGTCTGGTGCTTTGGTCTCGACTATCCCTTTTTTTGAAAGATAATTCTGCTTACAAAGACTTTATAATTCATTTTATGGTAACACTTTATTTGAAGGGGGGTGAATAAGACTGTCATGACACTGTTATAAACATGGCATAACTCCTGACATGAACATGAATAAGCCTTCGTGAATATTTATGACTGTCATAAAGTGTCATTCAGTAAATTATGACACTTTTAATACAAAGTTGACATTATTCAAAATGTCTTTTTTATGACAACTTGACATTAACCAAGAAGTCATTACTGTTTGAACTTTACCTTTAATAACATAAAGTTAACTAATTTTTAAAGTGCAATTAGTAATAATTTTATAACAAATGTATATCCGTAATGATTTCTTGGTTAATGTCAAGTTTGAATAATGTCAACTTTGTATTAAAAGTGTCATAATTTATTGAATGATGCTTGAAGACAACAGTCATAAATATTCATGAAGGTTTATTCATGTTCATGTCAGGAGTTATGACATGTTTATAACAGTGTTATGTCTTATTCACCCCCCTTCAAATAAAGTGTTACTCATTTTATTTGTTGTTTCTGTTGTTTTAGATATTTCAAATGTCTTCCAGTTTCAGTATTAAATGTTCATTATAATTTAAAGTTCATTGATCTTTGAGAACGTGTTCTTAACCATCATAACTCAAAAATGGTCTCAAAACAACAACATTATAGTTTATCGCAGTAAATTCTGGAACAATTCATCGTCTTGCAAAGTTTGTTATCATGGCAAGACATTTAAAGAGCTGTGTACAATTAAAACAAGCAAAAATATTCTTGAAACTCTGGGGTTAATAAATATCTTTCACAGTTGGAAACAGAAAAAAGTCTCTGCTGTTCTAGACATGCAGCATGACTTCAGAGATCCTGATTTCAAAGTGCCAGAGTCTCCAGAGAACGGAGTGGGAGTGATATCAAGCGGCGATGCGTGGTTGATTCTCGCACCACCCTGGAGAAAATCACTGGCCCATCAGAACTGTTGTGTAATTTATGATCGGCTTTCGGATCGCAGTGGCCTTAAGGCTTCCATCTGCCAGGGATGAACATTCACTATGGGAAGACAATGAACTCAATTATCTATTAAAACAGACTAATGCGTCTCGATTTTGGCTGACTTCACAGGATTTTTTTTCTGCCATTAGCAGTAAAACGGCTTTAGCATCTAGCTACCATAATGCACCTTTGACGCATCACTTAGCAAGCGCCTCTCGCCAGCATCGCCTGGAGTCAAGACTGGAAGTAGAGCCAGTCGATTTTATTGTTGCTTCAAGGAGGAAGTCAGAAACTTTTACCGGGGTTTAGTACTTCCTCTAATCAGTGTTTTGTCTTTCAAAATGTGACAGTAATGCAGCGTCAACTGGGCTTAAAGATGATGGAGGAGCCGCGTCCCTATACGTCTGTTATCCGTTTGGTTTGGCTCATCTTGGGACAAGTCGCCGGCCAACTAAGAGCAAACAGCCAGACTCATACTCACTTATTCCTATGTGCAAGTTAAAGAAACGGTCAATTAACGGTCCTGGTTTTAAATATGTAAGAACCCAGAGAGAACCGTTGCTTGCACAGGGAGAACGTGCAAACTCCAGATTTTTCTGTCCCAGAAATGTGTCATTTATTGCGATAAATGATAATATTTTAAGTGGCATCATGGTGATAAATCAGATTCTGAAGAGGTCAGCTTGACTCCAGGTCTCTGGCTCCTTCACCAAACCTGTCCTGCCTTTTCATTTTGTCAAATTATTGTCACGGCAACACAGACTTCGCTTACTGAACGCTTTTAATCGCACCAGGCCAGTTTAGGCTTTAATTTGGTTTCGGAAAGTTAAATAAAATGATTCCTGAATCGCTTAAAGTAGCTGCTAGTTGATAACATTTAATTAAGTTGTACACAGTAAAAATGCCAGTGTTGAATTAAAACCCAAAAGTGTCTATATGTATCCAAGTCAGCTGGTGTTAAATTCAACACTACAGAGTCACATTAACACTTACAACAATGCTGGTGTTAAAATATATTAAAAGTAACACCGGTGTAGAGTTGATCACAAAATATAATGTGGTGTTAATAAGGCAAATAATTGACCCCCAAGGTGTCAATATCAATCAAATCCAGTGGAAAATATTCAAAACAATACACAGAAATGGAAAGTTTAACTTTTCTTAA
>CAEGAF010122489.1:0-30697 GCA_903067075.1 Micropoecilia bifurca | reverse complement strand
GGGGCAGAGAGGTTTTTTGGTATTAAGGGCATTTCTTGGGAACACATAAATACGAGGTTAGGGGCAGAAGGAAAGGTTGGAGGTCAGGAAGACAAAAACTGATCATCTTACAATGGAACGCTAGAAGCCTTATAGCAAATGGACAGGAGTTTAAAGGATTTATTAGAGATTGTAAAGATGATCTAGATATTATATGTATTCAAGAAACATGGCTTAAACCAAATCTTGATTTTGTTATAAAAGGATATGAAAGCATTCGAAGAGACAGAGAGGGAGGATCTGCAGGAGGATGTATAACATTTATTAAACAAGGAATTCAATTTAGATTATTAGCTAAAGGAAGAGAGTTAGAATATATTATTGAAATTTGGACAGTAAATGGACGATCTAAAATAATCAACTTTTATAATCCATGTAAAAGACTATCAGTAGATTTAATGAAAGAAATTGGGGTATTTTTAGAGGGTAAAGTTATTTGGTGTGGGGACTTTAATGGGCATAGCTCTTTGTATACTGGGTTAATTAGGTCAGTCTTGGATTATGGATGTATAGTTTATAATTCAGCAGCAGATTCAAACCTCCATAAGCTAAATAGTATTCAACATCAGGCTTTAAGACTATGTACTGGTGCTTTTAAAACATCTTCAACAGCAGCATTACAGGTTGAAATGGGAGAAATGCCTCTTAAACTTAGAAGGGATCAATTATCCTTAAATTATTGGTCAAATTTACAGGGACAAAGAAATGATCATCCAACATTAGAAGTACTTAAATATGGCTGGGAAAAGGAAAAGAAACAATTAAAGAGCTTTGGATGGATAATAAACTCTAAAGTTAATAAAATTAATTTAAATCAGGTAGATATATGTCGGGCAGTTCCATTATCTGCAGTTCCTCCTTGGATACTTCCTGATGCTGAGGTTGATTTTTCTTTTTTAGAAAAGAACAATAAAGATAAATTTAACAATATGAATAGATATATAATACAAGAATACTTAAATGAATATTATAACTATATACAAATCTATACAGATGCATCAAAAAATACAGCTAGTAAGGTAGGGATAGCATTTATTGTGCCACAGTTTCAAATTAAAGTAGGAAAAAGGATTAGTGATGGAGTTTCAGTGTATACAGGAGAAATGCTTGCTTTGCTTTTAGCAGTTCAATGGGTGGAAGAGGTCAGACCATTAAAATCAATTATTTGCTCAGATTCTAGTTCTTTGTTATTCAGTCTGCAAAATAATAAATCAGATAGTAGACCAGATATATTAATTGAAATACAACAAACACTGTACAGAATCAATATGATGGGGCTAACGGTAAATTTTGTTTGGGTTCCAGCTCATCATGGGATTAAGGTTAATGAAATGGCAGACAGAATGGCTAAAGAGAGAACTAATCGGGATAGATATTAATGTTAGGTTTAGTATGACAGAAATAAAGTGCATAATTAAACAAAAAACAAGAGAGAGGTGGCAAAGGTTATGAGAAGAAGAAAAGAAAGGAAAGTGGTTATATAAAATTCAAAAGAATATTGGTCAAATGAGAAGAACAGAAAGAATATGGAGAGAAGAGATCATTATTTCACGGTTTAGAAATGGACATACTGGACTAAATAAGTCATTATTTCTGATAGGGAAACATCAGACAGCAAAATGTGACTGCAGGGAAGACGAGACAGTGGAACATGTTATTTTGAGTTGTGGGAATTATTTGATGCAAAGAAATAAGTTAATTAGAAACCTTAGTAGCATGAAGATGAGATATGATATTGTTGAATTATTACAAAAAGATTCAGGAAGTAGGGGATATGAGGCCTTATTTTATTTCTTAAAACAGCGTAAGTTGTTTAATAGGATATAGTTTTTTTTGTTTTTGTCATGTGGTCCACACTCCTTACCAGTTGGTGGCGGTAATGCTTACCTAAAGGTTCTTGCCAACCGCCATTAAAACTCGACTAGAAGAAGAAGAATATGAAAGAGAAGGCGCCAATATTGTACTGCTAGCGGACTGACAGTTGATTTTATATTTTTTAGCGATGACTGAAAACACGTTTCCCCTCCATAATGTGGACGCTATTGTTAATTTCTACCGCAATGAGGTTCTCACCGGCCAGGAGGCCAAACAGTTCACTAAAGGAGACCTGACCCCGGTTCCCAAGGTAAACTGAAAGCTTTATTATTAACATTGTTGTCTAACCCTGAGCGAAGACGGAGCTCTGAACTAAAGTTAACAAGCTGCAGACAAGTTGGTTTGAATTTCAATATTTGACGGTCGTCTTTCATACCGGGGTCGTGCAACAACGCGTTTACTCTGAAAACTGGTTTAACCACTAAAACACATTTTGACTCGTTTAAAACATGTAACAAATTTGGGTCCTTGGGTCATGTGACTCAAATCAAAGCCGAATTGTGGTACAACGTTAGCTTGACCGTTGCCTTGCACAATTTCGCTCGATTCAAATGTCTATTTACAGCTTAGTCTGGGCTTTCTATCATTGACTTGGATTCCTCCGGTAGAATTTCAACGTTGTAATACAGACCAGACCTTTCCTGCCCACAGCCATCACTGTCTACAATAACTTTCTAATCAAATGAGTTACAACAACATTTAATTTCCCCTTTGGGATCAATAAAGTATTTTTGAATTGGCTTGTAAATGGCGGTATATGTGTTGAGGAGAAACACATATGACCGAATTCAAGTTAGTTTGGAGTTTCTTCGAACCTCCATCTCTTTTTAATAAGCTGTGACTACTATTTGGAGGATGACAGATTTATTGCACTTCCACGTTTTTCTTATTTTAGTGACTATTTGCTCTAAAAACAAATATCCAAATACTTATGACTTAGCATTTAACAGTTAAAAGGTAAAAGGTTAAAAAAGGTGATCAAAGTAAAAGTTAAGACAACTTTTACTTTGATTCAACTTTGTAAACCACGAGTTTCTGGTTTATATACAGTTTTTTGTTGGTTTTTTCCATAGTTCTAGGGGCAAACAAAATAAAACATGTTACAAGCAACACAGAAGCTCTTGCTGTATTGTTTGGCTACCTGATTGTTTCACTTGCTGAACCTCTGACAAAGTGGCAGACTGACTGTGACTGGTGAATAAAAGAAATCTATGACCACCCATTTGCATACAGAACTCCCTACGTATTTATACATGGAACACCTGTGTCCCAAACTGAAATTCTGTGACTAATTAAACAAATTACTAACAAAAAAGCTCATTCTAAACAACTAAAATTAAACAAAAATTCTAATTATAAATCAACCAGAAACTAAACAAATTAATAAAATAAACAAAATAATCTAAAGTCCAAGATTTAACTGATAGTAGAGAAATGGCTCAAACTTACCTTAATTACTTATTTTGTTTTCTTGTATTTAGATGTCATGGTGGTACTGAGATTTTGAAATCGTTGAGCTCGGCGCAAACTATTCCTATGATGTGTACTCTATGTTTTTGTCCTTATTTTATTGTGTCCGTTTCTGCCCTCACCTTTTAGTGGGCTCAGTTTTATAAAGTCAGTTAACAATAGTCACTCCACTGCTGCCAACTCAACGACTTTCTTGCTATATTTTTAGACAAAAAATTGGTATTGGCTAAAGTCGGAACTGGCAGGTCAGGCTTTTTTAAAGATCAGTAATCAATGATCATTAATCGGTACAATCCTGCTTATAAGTTAAGTTTATTGAAGTACACATCTGTATCACAGGTCTGCTATCTCATTCTGGACAACAGAGTTAAAAAGAAACAGAGTTCTGTTTCATTCAGCTCCCTAAAATCAGGAACAGCAGAGGACAAAACTGCAGCATAGATCTGGGTGGGCATGGTCCGTTATGTTACTAATTCAGGTTTCAGCTCCTCAGAATCCAGTGTTTTTCTGCTTCTTTGTATTTACAGCCAGAAGCAGTTCAGACGCTGTACATGAGAATCCTGCATCTCCTCTACCGCTTCAGGCCTGAGTTCCACTCCATGGTGAGACCTCCGTTATACCCGTAAACATTTTATTACATGCTGCTTCCACTTTCTATGTAGCGGAAACTTGAGTATTTCACCCCGAGTCACTGCTACATATTTGCTTTGTTTTCCAACAGGTTCCCCTTTTGGAGAACATCCAGTATCCAGGCTACCATGAGGGTGCTACTGCCATAACGAGTGTCTACACACGCATGTGGGATTTATTTTCTTTATAATTTGTCAAATCTACACACCATTGTGTCAGTGCAGAAACTAAGACACAATGTTGCTAACATCCTTGAAGTGTAAATTCATGAAACAGCTGAGCAGTTGGCTCCGCTTGTCTGTAAGATCTCACACGATTCTTAAATTGTGATTGTTTTGTTTTTTAGGAGGCAGTTTCTGCCGATGTGCCTGGTGTACGATTTTTCATTGAATGACCTTCTGGCTCCAAGTAAGTATGTCTTTCTGCACATTCCTATTCTCTTCCATAACTACAAATTAGGAAAACATGCATTATGTTTTAATATTGATGACTGTTGCGTTAATGAAGTAACTTGTGATAAGTGACCAAATAAGTTCAAGACTTCCCCCAGAAAATTTGCCAAGTGCTACAGCAGTCCATCTTGTTTCTGTGTTAGAAATGTTGTAAGTTGGTAGGAAATATGAAAATATGATTAAGTATTGTCAATAATGTCTTCCAATAACTTCACACTGCAGCCTGAAATGACCCAATTCCTATTCTTTTTTTACGTAATGCAACTTGTATTTGATCTCTTCATAACAGTCTGAACAATACAGGTCAGATTCTTGATGGACTGTAATGGGGGTTAAGTTGTTAATAAGCTGCTCAGGTCGGACAACAACTTCAAAATCGTAAGATGCTCCACCATTAGAATCCATGTTTACTTCTGCAAACACTGAGCACTTCTTCTTTTTAAGGCAGTTAACAAAACACTAAGAACACTGAGGTTATTGCTCCCTTTTACTGCGCATGCAGGACACTTTCAGGTCATTTGCCCTGTTCACACTGGAGATCACATACAGGTTGCACATGTTTGGAAGTATGAAAGGCCACGGCAAAAAAAAACAAAAAAAAAAAAAAAAACGATTTGACAAAAATCGGACTTGGATCACTTCAGGCTGCAGTGTGAACACAGACTTTGGCACCAACTAGTCTTAAATATGGGGGCAGGGGAATACAATAAAAAATTCTAATTAATTATTTGCACTTTACATTCTAATGAAGTAATCAGCCAGTGTATGTTAAAATAAAGTATGGTCACATTTAAGTATAAAATTAATTAAAATAAATATTACTTATTATTGACAATAATAAATACTTCTATGCTTAACTAAATATTCTTGAGGTACAACATTCTGTTTCCTGTGAAGAGAGCGGCATCATCCTCTTTTTGATAGCAGCTGTACTACAACAGTGAAAAAGCTCCAAGCTGGCATTATTAGTTAATTGTTTGGAACACATTTTAATCTAATAACAATTGCAAGTTAATTAATTGTTTGCATCCCTAGTTTACAAAGAAAGGGAAATCTTCACATAAAATGAAGACAAGATTTAATGTAGCTGTAACAACAAAATGGGGGAAGTTTCTAAAAGGGGATGTATAGTTTTGCAGGGGACTGGTAATCTGGTGGTAATGTTAGTCGCGACCCAAGGTAATCAAGATTTTTTTTTTCCAGAAAAACAGAAGACTCTGGTCATTCTGAGTGCCATCATGAACTGTCTTCACTTCAGGAAGGAGAGGATGGTGTTGATGCTGGAAAAACAGGCCAAATTTGTATGTTCCATCTGATCCATAACACAAATAATCAATTTCATCCGTACAGAAATGATCTGTAATGCACCGTGTTGATATTTGATGTGACAGACAGACATTAAGTAGTGCAGAGCGGTGATGTTACCGAAACCTGGGCTTCAGGTTTCAGTTTGTTTTTGATATTGTACAAGTGTTAATCTGAAAAGTGTGGCTTTCATTTTTTTTTGTTTCAGATCTGTCTGGTGAGTATTGGGGATGGGCAACATGAGAAGTATATCACAATATTGTGTGGTTACTATTGCAGTGATAATAATGATAGAAAATATCAAAACATTTTTTGGTCTTTGGCAACAGATTGTATGAGTGGGACAGTACATCACTTCCACCAAATGGCCTACTTCAGGAAACCAGCTGCATAAGTTATTTAAATTTTCTTGCCAACTAAGACACAATTACTTTATTTTGTCATATTTTAAAAAAGAAAGGGAAAAAAAAGTTAATACACACCTGCTTCTCACAGTGTCACAAAGTCCAGTGCTTGAGAGTTACTGTCCAGAAGTTTTAAGATGCAGGTCTTCTCCAACGCAGCAGAATGAATCAAATGAGTCATTAATATCCCTTTGTAGAGCTGAGTGACTGACTGGTGGTTAGGGAATTTATGTAAAAGTTTGAAAAGCTGTGCACATTTTCCATTAATTTTACAGTTTTATACTACTATGTGATGCTCTGTCACAGTCCAATCCAGACTTTTAAAAGCAACGTATGCCAGTTTAATTCAGATTTCTAACATTACTGAATCAACCCACAGAGCTTTAGTCACAAGTAGTGCAATAAGTTGAAGGTTTATATTTGCTTCCCCTGTTGTTAGAGGGCGGACATGGACAAACTGCAGACATACACCAGAGGCTACCGGGAAGCAGAGAAGAAGATTGAGCAGCTAACGTAAGTCTTCTCCTGAACATGTTCAGATCTTTTGGGGGGTTTTGCTGTTACCAGCTTAGTGATTTTCTTGCTATATTTACCAACATTTAAAAACAAAAAAAAAATTGTATTGCAAGGTTTCCCTCCCCAGAAAACTTGTTAAGCCTGGTGGTTGTGCACTTGCCAGTCATTCATCCAGCGGCCCTTCATGTTTTAAAAATGTTTAAAGTTGACATGAAATTTGAAAATTATTATGTGCCATTGGAAGATTAATACCTGAACACCAACTAAAAAATCTTAAATAAGCAATGCGAAGCCTGGTGGCCCGCCAGACTTATAATACAGTGGAGGAAACTCTGGTATGAGCCAAAGTTGGAGACAGCAGTCGTCTTAAGGATTGATGATCAGCAATCGACCTGAAAACAAATATTGTTTGTATTGTTGAAGTATTGAAAAAAAGAAAAAGTTTGAACTTCAGTAAAAGAATTTTTAAGTACATTTGAATATTTGACAAACCATATGAATATAGTTAAAATTACAACCAGAGAGCAAGCTGATGCCGTCCAATTGTTGTCTTCTATGTAAAAGGCAAAGAACGTTCCAACATAAACACAAGCTGCTAGTCGTTGCATTTGAAACCGTATTGAAAAACACTTGAAAAAAAAACTCAAACAGGAACAGTGTGACGTGTTCTGATCCGTCTCATCCTGACCCAGGACCATCCCACCAGAACAGCAGGCCGAGGCAGACGAGCTGGCTGCCGCTCTCTCTGAGCTACAGGCCACCACTGTGCATGAATACCAGGAAGTGGTAAGCGCTGACACAGACATACACGGCCGAAGTTGTGGTGTGTGACTGTGTGTTCAATTAAAGTCTGACACTGTCGTTTTCCTTTCAGAACGTCAAAAACGATAACATTGCAGAGTGGAGAACCAAAATAGCAGAGAAGACGCAGAAGCTGGTATGTGATCCGGACTCGTATGTCTAAGCTCGTGGAGTCTCTGCCGTGTCATTAAACGCGTACGTGTGTGTCTGTCTGTGTTTCAGTCCCAAGTGAAGGTGGACCTCAGTAACCTGAAAGAGGACATCACCAAACTCAAGTCTCAGATCGTGGAGTCTCCAGAGGAGCTGAAGAGCCAGAAGGAGAAGATGAAGGAAGCTGCGAAGAAAATCAAGAACTCCATAGTAAGTAGGAAAGTGTTTGGTCTGCAGATGTAACTTGATTTTTCCTGCATTCCGCTAGTTACTAGTTGAAGGATTAAACCGTCTTGGAGGACAGTTCTCCATTTATTCTGACGAACGACAAACAGAAAAACCTAGTCATCGGCTGCCTACACCAAGTCCTGCACAGTATAAAAGTTTATAACAATCTAAAGTCAACTTTATGAATCTATGAACTGGATGTATTTGGGTGAAAAATAACCAACTTTTGTAGGACAACATTACAAAAGAGCGCAAATGACTGGCCGAAACAATACCACATAAGAAGAAATAAAGATGAGGGGCACCTGATCTTATTGCATCATAGCAATTTCTGAAGTGTTTAGTCAAGTATACAAACAATCTGAGTAACAGAATACATTTTGTGTAATTACATTAACATAGAAATACAACCCTGATACACAATTAGAGCCAATATGTTGAAATTTCTCGCACACCTGTTTGATTCTTTTTCATTTTTTAAACTTTGAGGCAGAAACAGATGAGTATGTGGTGGAGATGCAGAACAGGGTGCAGAGTGTGGCCCACACTGAGGCTGAGCTCCAGCAGATGAACGGCCTGCTGCAGGACCTGGAGAGCAGCATGAACAACACCAGGCTGCGTCAGGAAGAGGTACATTCAACTCTCACAACCACATGGTTATCGGGTTTCAGATTCCTAAGCTTCCATCTCTTTCAGAGATGATCTATCTGACTGAGTTATTGTTGGTTGTGTAGATGTTCGAAGCTAGAAGAGACGCACAAGCGGCCAGAAGACGATTCTATAAAATAAACAGCGCACGTTTCATATTTGTGTTTGAAAAGACATTTTACCATTCACTTGAAAATTATTCAGTCACTTGGTTGCTCTTCTGGATGAAACTCCAACAAGATCCAAGCGATCACCGGAGAGTAGTTTGCGGTTGTGGCATGAGAAAATATGAACAGAACAGCTGTCAGTGTGGAAATGTGACCTCATGTTCACTGCAGAACACACACAGTAGAAATTGGTAAAGAGGAAACAATATTTAAAGTTGTTTTTCCATGTTAACAGTACCAGGAGCTGTTAGTTCAAAGCGAGAAGATGCAAAAGGAGCTGAAGAGTCTGTGCAGTGAGGAGGTCCAGCTGAGGAGGACTCTGGGCATGAAGCTGGATAAGGAGTGCAAACAGAACATCCGCAGGCAGAAAAAGAGAGAGACGACAGAACAGCATGTCCAAGAAGTGTTGGGGTACCGACTCAAACGTCACAATCCGTAGAATTAACCTGAGCAAAGCATTCGTTTGACAACCCAACACCGGCTGTTCTCCAGGCAGTGCAACCAAATCCACCAGAAACGCGAGGAGATGGCGGATAAGATCCAAGCGATCACAGGAGAGACCCATCAGCTGAAGGCCAAGATCAAGAGCCTGAGAGACGTGTGCAGCAAAGAGACAGAGAAGGCCCAGGTATGTTGGTGATGGGGGAACCTCTGATGGTTTAAGGGGGAATCCTTTGCGGCGCTCCAGAACTCAACCAAATTTCTCAGTGGTACTGCTAAAAAAAAGAAAAGGAATCTGAGATGGCACCGGAACAGCCAATCATTCCAGGAAATAACTAAAAAACACTGAAAGTCTCCCTGCTGTCCAATGACACTCATTAGACCCAAACCTAATGATTCTTCTAAAACAGTGGTTCTCAAACATTTTTATGCTGCAAATCTCTTAAACCATTTAATAAAAACTCACAAACTACATCACTCAAAATTGGCCCCACAAAAATACATCGTAATATATACGATCTGAAATAAAAAGATCATTCATGCTGTTTAGTAAATACAACAGGACACAACAAAATCATCATGAACACGTCCAGTCCCAGCATATTGAGTTATTTACAGATTCTGTAAGTGTGGATTTTAGTCTTTTAAATAATGTAAATATATGAAAATTTAAAAAAAGAATGTTGATTTTTACTACAAAGTGTTGTATCAACATTTTTAAGCATATTTGTAATTTAGAAACTCAATAGAAGAAAAATAGACTTGTTTTGCCAAAAACAAAAATCCTCTTATACACCATTAAATATACAATTATCCAATTTCTACCAATTGTATTTATCTATTTTAAAAAAACACTGAAACACATTGATCTGCTGATTACATAATTTGTAATTAAATAAAATAACAATAGCTGTTGATGTGCGAGCAGAGCATTTTATAAGCAGGCATAGTCATGAACAAAGAACAGTTCTCACCACCTGGGAATTGAGTCCTACCGTTCATGGCATAGAATCGTTCAAAAGAATCAAGTCTTTTGTGAACGACACACAATACTCTCAGCAGGTATGACTTGACTTTCTCCAATCTTACAGGTAATCCTTGCGTTGTTTTCATTTCATCTGTATCTTCAGTTCTTCTTTGCAATGACCCGATTTTAAGCAATTTATCCATTGTTATTTTTTAGCACAATCCTTTGCTAAACCCACTGTAGCTCGCACTTTCAGCTCACGTCACGGCAAATAAAGGGTCATTTACATCCAGTACCTGGCTGACCACTTGGGGCCGAGTGTTGCAGTCAGACAGAATTACGTCAAACTGAGGCTTCTGCAGTTGCGGTGGAAACTAGAAATTGGATCAAACAAACCAGGAAGAACTTCCAGTTCTCATGTTTTGTTACGCACTCCTCTGAGTGAAACTGTTATATCAGGGGTGTCCAAACTTTTATTACGTGGGTCAAAAGCAAGTCAAATGTACTCCCCGGCAAAAACAAAAAAAAAAGTCATAATTGAGAAACTTAAATTAACTTAGTTAATTGCTTAACGATGTATCGTTAAGCAACAGTTAATAGTAATATTTGGGTTTTGGGTTAGAAAAGCTCTTATAGTTTAGATTATTTTATCTTGAGGTGTTTAAATTTCACCTATTTGAAGCACTTTAAACATTTTTTCAGTAAGATGCTCGTCTTGTATAATTGTGCTTCAAACACATCTTAGTTTGACAGATTAATCGTTTACAAGTGATGTTTCTTTTTCTGGACAGGGATTTTTTTTTTTCTCAAAGCAAACTTGTAAAGTTATCTTGTTAAATGTGAGGCAGTTGAAAATTTGGTTGTGCCTGACTTGACTGTTGATTCTAAAAAAGAAAAATGTTGGTCAAAAAAAAAAAAGTTGGAGAACTCGGCTTAAAGCCCTGCTTCATGGTGGAACAATTTCCTGTTTCCAGGCGCTGTTTGACATCCTGTCAACATCAATGGATGGTCTCCACAAGAGGATCGAGAAGCATATTACAGACCTGAAACTTCACCAAGATGTCTAACTTTTCCATGTGTCTAACTCTTTTTTTTTTTTTTCCTTCTGTCTGTTTAGTTTTTTTTAATTTAATCATCTTCGTAAATCAACCTGACTGTCTGGTTGGCTGATGAGTGAAATAACTTCTGTCAACATTTTTTCTCCCCATTTTTCTTCTCTTTACCCTCTCTCTTTGGTACAATTGTATTTTACAAGAAATGAATATTAGAAAAGGTCTAGTGTGTTTTTGATAAATGTTCACATTAAGTTAGGATCTGTTTTGACTCATTAAATGAATACAGAATCACAAGAACCAGTTTGAGGAGAGTCCTCTGCCCCTGCAGTAAAATCACTTTTCTACATCCTCACTGCTTGGAAAATTACATACAACTGGTTTTGCTTCTAGCCTTTGATTAACCAGAAGAGAAAAACTCATTGAGACTAAAAAATCTCATTTGCTTATTATAGTTTGTACATAAACTCTGGATGTTTTTTTTTTTTTTTTTTTTACAAATTTTGGTAACACTATTTGAAGAGGTCTGTATAAGGCTGACAGAACACTTCATAACAACAGTCATGTAAGTCTTATGCACAACCCTTCATATAAAGTGTTCCCAAATTTTTAGAAGTTGAAGTACAAGGTAGACGACGTAGATTTTACCTATAAAAATCCTCTTTTTTTTATTTTTCTACGTAAACGTTAATATCCTCTAAACATGGAGGGGCTCAGTTGATTCCACCATGTTAAGTTTTTTCTTCAGCTCCTTTGTTTTGAAGTGGGATGTGACCTAGACCGTTGACGGAGGTGTTGCTGAACTTTGCTTTCTCCTTGCTCTGCTTGGTGTGCAGCGCCTTACGGAGCTCGTTGATTTCGGTAACAAGAGCCACATTGTCCTGCATAGAACAAAGACATCATTAGCAGCTGATTAATATGTTGAAGGTTAGTCTCATCCATTTCACATGTTTGCATATGTGTTTGGTCTTGAGAGTTCAGGATGTGATTTTAGCCCTTTGTAAGGCCCTTTGCTAAAAATAAACATTGCTTAACTTTAGAAAAAATGTAATCGTCAACCAAGGATATGTTCTTACCAAATGTGGTGTGGGGGGGGTGGGGGTATTTTCAGGCTTATTTACCCTGCATATACATTGGGAATACACAACTTACAATTTAATCTGTTAATCAGATGGATATTATTTTTAAAAATATAAACTAAATACTATCAGAAAATGTAATTGAATCAGTTTGAAGATTAAATTACTGCATGAATGCCACCTTAAAAAATTGGCTTCTGTCATTTTTAACAAATCAAAATGTCTTATGGTTACATATTCCAAGCAAGATGATCTGTGGGGAGTTGACTCATGTCTTGGAGAGGAAAAAAACCTGCTGTCTGGAGAATCATAATGCGCTAAATCTTAAATATACGAGTGACGTAAAAGACGAAGGGACAAAGTCCTTTGCTAGTAATTATCAAGACTGCTGAGCAGGGGTGAATCTAGGAAATATTTAAAGAGGGCTGGATGGGGGACAATGATTAACATAAAAACAACAAATTCAGAAAACGGTTTCTTTTGTCATTTTGTAATTTTATTTATATGATTAGCTAAAATTCAGATTTTTGAAATGCCAAATTTAGCACATAAATGTATATTTTGCTCTGTCAATGTAATTTTTAAATATCAATTGATTGATGTTTTGATCTATTCTTTTTACCGAATACCTTTTTACTATGAAGTAATGTATTTTTTACTTTTACTTGAGTAAATATATACCGAAGCAGTTCTGTTCTTAAAACTCTTGGGTACTCCACCCACCTCTGCATCAGAGCCACCAAGAATTTCTTTCACCAGCCGCTACTGAGACCAGACCTTCCTATAACGCCCAACGCAATAGACATCTGGGAAACACTGATCTGTGATTGTAGTCTTTACCTTCATCATCTTGGTGTAGGCATCCTCGTGATCCTTAGCAGATTTGGCTAGCTTCTTCTCAAGACTGCCAACAGTCATCTCCAGTCGACTACATTGGGAGCACACACCCTCATCAACTGCAATGATCTTCTTTGGCTAGAAAAAAAACAGAACATCAGCTTGTCTCGCGCAGGGTCGTCCAATCTCACCGATGCTGCCAACAACATGCATCGAACTAACACTCGACAATCGGCTCTTACACTCTCTGTGCCTGAGGCGTATCGGCTGTATATCATCAAAATGTTGTCTTTCAGTTTCCTGGGATCCTGGATGAGGGAGGCACAAACCTGGAGGTCTGACCTGACCCGGTCAAGAAGCGTAGTCAAATCCTGCACCTGTACAAAGAAAATTGTCAGACGTAGAAACTTCCCAGACCATTTTCAGCTTCAGCAACATTAGAGAAAAATATAGAGCCATCTTCCACTTTCATATTAATATCTTGAATTCAGACTGCTGTCGAGCATTGCTACCTTCTGAATTGGATGCCTTTCTTTTTTTAAAGCAAACTACTTTGGATTTAAAGTAAAAACAAAATGAACTGTGTGAGAACCAGGTTTTTATATCTTTGTGGGGTCCTATTTCTGTACATTGTGGGGACCATTGCTTTTTGTGTGGTCCCCCACAACGTCCCCATAGGGGGGATGCTGCTTTTTTTGTTAGAGGTGGTTTGTGATGCTTAGGGGTAGGGTAAGAGTTGAGCTGTTAGTAGATGAAAGGAAGTCAACATAAAGTCTCCTCAAGACATGAAATCATGACTGTGCATGCTGACCTTTAGCATCTCCTTTTGGATTTCTTTGTCTTTGGTTCTCAGTCTGAGCCTCAGTTCAGATATGGTGACCTTCAGACGATCGCTGCTCCTAGTGGTTATCATGAGCTCCTCCTTAAGCTGTTGAACAGGAATTATCAGTTGTCTTTGACTTGGCATGTTTTGTTCATTCAAGGATAGATGGAAGCCTGCACACTTGATTTTGATCACATCGTTTATGGACAACAACTCAATAAATGAAATCAGGCAAACGTTTAGACTGCAATAATACACGGCAATTATGGTCACTCTGAGTGTGAAGGTGTCAGTGTTATCAATGCATGTCCGTAACACCAACAACAAAACCTAGGATTGCAAAGTGTTCAGTTATTAAAAATGAGTAGTTTCCCTTTCTTTGCAAAACTAAAACAAACAAAAAACATGAAACAAAGACAAAAAAAAAAAAATCACCCCTTAAATTCATTGTCTTTTTTCAAAGTCAACTAAAATCAATGAGTTAAAACAGCAGCATGTCTTTTGTAGATGCATGCAGGAAAAACAGAAAATGGCAGATCATACTGAGGGTTACTTTAATCATGTTGGCATTGACTACTTTCCATCCCATTGAAATAAAAAAGAATCAAATAGCTTTTCCAGAAAGAAGACTCAGTTCTAGCAAATAAAAATAACAAACTCAAACATGCTGCCCCCCCTGCCTGGAGCCAATCTAGAATTTTCCGATCCCTCACATACCTTTTTTATTGTTTCTGCTTTTTTCTTTATGTCTTCCTGCTGTGGCTTGATCTGCGTCTTTAAGCCCTTCAGCTTGAATTCCAAGACGACCTTCAACTTTTGCAGATTGTGGTTCGTAGAATGTAGGCTGACTAAGACTCTGTCCTGCGTGAGAATGGGCAGAGGTGGACTGTTTACTCTGTGTTTTCAGTCCAGTCAGTTCCCCATTTACCCAAGGTCATTTAATTCTGTTTCTTCTTGGTGTATAAAATTAAACTTCTAATGTGAAACTAAAAGCACGGCGGGACGCTGCTCCTCGCTCACCTTTTCCTGGCTGGTCTTTCTATATTTGGCAACCTGTCTCGTCAGAATACGGATATCGTTCTCCAGAGTGCGGATGTGCCCCGTCAGAGTCTGGCGTTCCTTCTTCATGGAGATCATGTCATCCAAGTGGTCATCGATCTGCCTCTGGAGACTGCGGATCTGCGTGACCATCATTAAAAACACGCTGTAATCTTTCTGGGTAACTGACACCAAGAAAAATACATTTTAAAGAGAGTTTGAAAATCTTTTGGTCACCTTTTGTGTCATATTGTCACTGTTTCCCTTCAGCCAGGTGAAGGTCTCTTTCTCTGACTGGAGTTTCTTCTCGTACTTGTCTTTCATGGTGTCAATCTTCTGGTGCGCTTCCTCCGCTGCCTCCTTCATGGTTTCTTTATACTCTCCGATCCTTTGCTCGGCCAACTCTTGAAGCTGAATGAAATGAAATTGGCGAGAATTCAGAGGTGTCTCAATGACGTGGACTTCTGCCACTTTCCTCCTCGTTCTTTCAAACCTTATTCATTTGTTCAGTCTTCACTTGCAGCTCGACCTCGTACATCTGTGTGACCTCGGCCAGACTCTGGGTCCGGTTCTCCTCTGCATGCATCAACCGTGTCTCGTACTCCTCCTGGATTTCTTTTTGCTTCTGGAGAAGGTCGTCGTATTTTTTGTGCTCCATAGCCAGCATGGAGTTGTAATGTTTTTCTGTGTGGAATTAAAATTATTCATAAGCTTCCCTTTGAGCTCATAAAGAATACATCGGATAGGCAGTGATGTCGCCCCTATTGTCCTACCAAGATACGTCAAGTCTTTGCAGTGTTTCACTTCAATTTCTGCAGAATTCTGCTGGGTCTCTTCTTCACATAGCTCTATTTCCGCGCTCAGGATCTACAAATGTAAGAGTTTCAAAGAAGTATTCTTTTGAATCACAAGGATTTTTGGAATCTAGTTATTCCAGTATCGTGCTATTATTTTTATTTTTACCACAATCAGAGATGAAGTTGGATACTTTTCATTGAATGTTTTTACCATTATGTACTTGCAATACTGTTCATACCTCTTGAACCTTTTCACACTTTTGTCACTTTACAACCAGAAAACTCAAAGACATATTACTAGACAAAGCAACACCAAATACAACATAATTGTAAACAGACTATCTGTTTCGTTTAGTCACATTTTTGTTCAGAAGGGACTCGTACAGGACGTTTGACAGGGCTGAATTCAGAGCAACCCTGGAAGAAATATTGTAAAGACTCGAGACTTTGGTTTAGATCTGCTAGAGTGGCAAAATGCAGCTCCTCCAACAATTTAGTCAAGGTGCAGACATGAATATAGTTGACATTTTGTGGGAGGACCTAATCTGAGCTTCAGCTGACTCTCTATAATAGACAATCTGTGATAGATTGTCCGTCTGTCTAATAAGTATTCACCGATTTATCGGCCAGCCTATTTATTAGCATACATCTCCTTAATTTTGGGAGATCTGTGATCGTGTGAAGCCAATCTTATCTACCTCAGCAAAGGTCTTAAAAATCAACTTCTGTCCTCTCCTGCTCTCCCCTGAGAGGTTTGTCTGTTAGTCCCGCCCACCAGGTCATGTCTGCACGTTTGCTGTTAATAGTCACTCCACTGTTGCCAGCTCAGCAACTTTCTTTCTATGTTTAGTGACATTTCAGACCAAAAGAAATAAATTGGTATCGGGCAAAATCGGAAACGGCAGGTCAGGCTTTTTAAAGATCGGTAGTCAAGGATCAACTAGAGAACTGCAATCGGTGCACTGCTACTCTCTAAAGTAACTAATGTTACATTAAACACTATTAAGAAAAGCTCTACAAATGTAATTTAGTTGCTTAGCATTATGTGCTGCTGTAAGCAGAACAACAATCAGTCTAAAATTAAGCTTTCTTGCTATGACCACGAGTTTTTCCATACTGTTACAGCTATACATATAGAAGCAGATGCACACAGGTCTGACAGCAGCAGACCTCTTGTGTTTTTTTCAGAGTCTTGATTTCCTCCATGAACTTGTTTGACACTTGTTGGAGCTCCTCTTTGTAGTTCATCTCTTTCAGGCGGAGTTGGTACTCATTCTCCATTTGCAGCTCCTTCAGCTGCATCTTCAGCTCCAACAAGTTGTGAGCCTGAAACACACGCAAGATTTTTCAAAATATTTCTGCTGCATCTCAAACAAAATTTTTATTATCTTTTGTTCTCCTATGACTCAGTATGTTTTGTTGTCCATCTAGAGATTTTAGGGTTTTGGATGTTCGGGAATACTTGAGCATTTTAGCCAATAAGTTTTCTAGATTGATGAACCATGTACAGACTTTAAGCATAAGTACTAGATTTAAAAGCCGGTCAGTACCAAGTACCAAACGTGGCCATATACAGTTAGAATAATGCTAGACGCTAGTTCACAGTTCAAAAATGCATATTAGAGGTCCAACTTCCCAACAGACCCTTTCCTGCAGCTCCGCCTTTGTAACAAGAATCTCATCGGTGTGAACAATCTGCCTGTTGCTCCTCAGACTTTGACCCTTTTCGTCAATGATTTTGGATATCAACAGGCAGCCATCTTCGGACGCTGTCAGCAGGAACTGATCGTCGTATGTTATCACCATCTGTGGACATTAGTCGGCGTCATTAGTAACACATTACAAGACGGATGAAATGGTTAATTATTTCCGTTTAAAAATTTATGTTTTTATCTTACTGACATTAGAATCTACTTGTTTTTTACATTAAAATTTGAATTAAAATAGTTTGTGTTCCAAAAACTGAATTACATTGACTGATTCTATTTATAAAAGTACTGAAGAGAATGAAAAAGGGGGTGAATACTGTCTACCACCTAAGTGAAGTTGACCGCCTCCCTCCACATTCTTCAAAACAGACAAAATTGGTGTCAAATGTTTGTGTCTCTATCACTTTAAAGTTATTTAGAAATGTTTCCAGAGGTCATGAAAGGTCAATCAAGCCCCACATCTTCAAATTGGACAAAATTGGTGTCAGCAAAAAAAAGTGCTTGCTTCTTTAGCTTTGAATATATTAAAGTCTAAAGGTAATTTTGATTTAGTAAAAGTGGGGAGGCTGGATGACCTTCAAAGTTTCATTAATATCTTAAAGCAGCACATATCAAAACATTTTCTGCACAAACGTAATTTAGTTGATTGACACAATTTTTTGTCTCATTTAAAGAAGGTGCGGGAGAGATCTGGCTGACCTTTTATGACCTCTGGAAACATCTCTATCCATCTTTAAAGTGATGGCGGCACAAATGAACATTTTTGCTGCAGCACAAACGTTTGACACCAACTGTGTCTTATTTGAAGAGGGTGGAAGCAGGAGGCCAACTTCTCTCAGGGTGTGTTTGGACTCACCTTGGTGATGGGGCCGCAGTGAGCCTGCTGTGTGATCCACTCCTTCTGATCAGGTAAGGGGTATTTAACGGCTCTAACGGTTCCGCCTGTGGTACCGGTGAAGACGACCCTACCGGACTGAGACACGGCAAGAGCGGTGTGAGCCACTACATCAGGGGGAACCTCCCTCAGCACCTGTGGAGTCAATTTCCAATTTCAAATCACTTTTATTTCACACTCTCCAAAGCCTGCGTAAAATAAATCTTGTAGCCGTTCTCCTCCTGGCCTGGCAGTCCTGTATCTCCCTCAGGATGAGGTCCTTTCCTACAGCCAGGACGGTCTTGTAGTCCCAGGCGAAAGTTGCGCCGGAGTAGCTGCAGGCCTTGAGGACACTCTCACACTCCAGCTTCCCGGTGCAGGTGTTCCACTGGTACACGGCGCCATCCGTCCCACAAGACACCAAGCGGCTGTCGTCGAAGCTCCACTCAACGGTCCGCACCTGATCAGCGAGAAAAACCGCCCACTGGATCAATCCCACGTTTTGGCTTCGGAACCGACGGCCGGCCGTCTGTCGGTCGACATCAACTCACCTTCCCTAAGTGGCCGATTAGATTGAGAATGTTCTCGAACGAGGTGAAAGAGTAGATGTGAATGACGCTTCCGTCGACGGCCGCAAACCTGTGGCCACCGTGGCTGAAGGCACACTGGAAGGATGAGGAGGAAGCGGGTTGAAACAGGATGTGCGCGGGAAGCCCCAGGTTTCAGGGTCGCTGTTCGCAGAGCGAGAACAATCACCTCCCTGCAGCCGGGAAGCTCAAACTCTTTAAAGGTAGAGATGTCGTTGATGAACAGGTTCATCAGCCGGAGTTTGTCTGAAAAGCCCACCAGCACAAAGAGGCCGGTGGGATGCAGAGCCACGCTGAACGCCTTCTGTTGGAACTCTTTGTACAACTCCAACTCTCTTTTGGAGAAACACAGACATTACGTGTGGACTGTCTATAATAAATGGACTGTGCAATATTTAATATTTGCATTAAATATTGTAGCTATATAAACGATAAACCAATGTATCCTTTTATGCACTTCACCATGCACCATGTTTTTCATATTATATTAGTTAACGGAAGAAACTGATTTTTACTGTTGCATAATAATAATACAGTAAAATACATAAAATGTGTGATTGGAAAATAAAATAAAATAAAATAAGCTTAAGGAATGAACTGTTATAAACCCCAACTAAGATTATTTGCTTTTTTTTCCCATCATAAACTGCAGGAATTAGCTGTCATTCTGAACCGGCCTAAAACACTGAGGTCACAAGAAGAAAAGGAAACAAGAAACTCTGCAGGAAGTCCTACTTCGTCTCGTAATTCCAGATCCGTACGGAGCAATCCAAAGAGCTGGTGGCCATGAAGGGCTTACGGATGCAGATGGACAAACCAGTGATGGAGTCAGAGTGGAAGGGCTGGGACAAAAAGTCAAAATGTAGTTGTTTCTCCTGATGGACAGAGCACAGCTTACATCAACTTCAAAAATGTTTAAATCGACACTTTCAATAAGTAAAAAGATAGTAAGACATCTAAGATTTTGCAAAACTGGACTTTTGAACTGGAGGACTCGCTCCACACAAAAGCAGGTTGAAGTCATAAAGCTGCAAAGTATGAACTGTTGATCTGTTAGGCTGTGCTAATAGCAGCACCCTCTTCATTTCAGCAGATGAAAGATTAATGCTGTACAGTTGGCCTCGGTCTGTGCTGACAGCCAGTGTCTCCTCTGCAGGACTCATGCATATGGTGTCTATCTCCTGACTCTGGGCTGGAGCTGAGAGAATCTGGCACAAAACAAAAAAAACATAAAAATGCGATATCCATAGACCTGGTGAATATTATCCTATATACATAGTCCTAGTTACATTCACTCAGTTACTTGAGTAACTTTTTGGAAAAAATTTTTACTTTTACTTGAGTAATTTTATTATGAAGTATTTCTGCTCTTACTTGAGTAAAATGTCTGGATTCTCTACTCACTGAATGAAGAACAAACATGTTTTAACCAAAGACTCACCAGACACAGACACACAGCTGGAGTTTCTGTTAAAGTTGTATAAGTTTTTTATTGAAAGAAACTGATTTGGAAACATTTTATTTTGCCTGATTTGTGTTACTGATATTAATTAAAACTCCAAAATTAACACATAACTTCATATTTTGGTTTGTCTGATGATGCAATTTTTAAATATTAAATGACTGACATTTTGATCAGTTACTCAGTACTCAATCAATCAATCACATTTTATTTGTATAGCACATTTCAGCAGCAAGGCATTTAAAAGTGCTTTACATTATTAGAATAAAAACAGCATGTAGACTTTTTTTACCAAATACTTTTTTTACTCTTGAGTAATTTCTTGGATGGCTACTTTTTACTAATATGTTAAAGTAATGTAATTCTAAGTTGAGCATATTTTTTGAGTATTCTGCCCACCTCTGGCTGTCAGATATATTAAAATTCACTACTGGAACATTTGCCTGTATCTCTCTGCTTTTCCTGTAGACGTCTGGCTCTATCTGTTCAAACAGAGAGACTGTGTCCGGACCGGAGGAGCACGCAAAACCCTTGGAGTAGGACAGGACGGCAGTGATGCAACACTTGGCCACGCCTTTCGTCACATTCCCTGCTTTGATTCGTCTCACTTCCAGGTTCCTGTGCAGTAAACGGAAAGCATTACGGGCAAGTTGTGTGCTGTCTCTAAGAATACATTTTAGAGAAATAACAGATTCAATGGCAAGAGTTTCTGGATAAAACCAGGAAAATATGCAGTTTGTTTCAATATCTTAAAATATCTAAATAAAAACACAATAAACCGATTGCTGCTAACGGTGAGGCATCTTCCAAATAGAATAGAATGCATTTTATTGTCATTATACAAGTGTACAACAAAATAAAAAACTTTTTAATTTGGAAAGTCTGGAAAGAAACAATGACGGTTTCTTTAAGGATACGTTGGAAACCATTCATGTAATCCAAAAAAATGTTATGCCAACGAATCTGAAAAGACTGAAAACTGTCATACAAGTTAACGTAGCTGAAGGCATAGTCATCTCATCCTGAATGTCAATAAAACAATAGTTCCGAACAATAGTTCGGGTCCCGTCCTCGGTTCTGGTGCCGCATGTCTTTCCCACCTTCTCTCAAAAAATGTCTTAAAAGGGGTCTTTTTAAAAAAAAAAAAAAAATGAAACACAAAGAAAGAATTGAATGATAAAAAAAGTTAGAATATGGCGCTGATTGCAAATTATGTCAAACTACTAAGCCAGGAACAGTGGGCCGTAAACCTGTGTAGTGAAAGAGTATAAGACAAATCATTTCCTCCACAGCGATAAAAGGTGACAGTCAGATATCAGAGGGTTTTATTTCAGAGATGCTGTTATTGTACGGATTTCTGCATGAGCTGCTTCATGGTCTTATTGCTTAGTGTGTTTTATGGGAAAACATCTGTGTGTTTAACAGCTGATTTTGTTTGTGACCAGATGATTTAGATTATGAATATGTACAGATTAATGCCCAGCAGTAGTTGTTTGCCAGCCACAAAAAAACTCAAGATGACGAACTGTTTTATAAGCCACAGCTTTGTGACAGTGCTGCTCACAGCGAGACAGGATATCTTATCGGTTCACAGGCTTTTCAGAATCGATATTTCAATGGAAAAATGAACTGTGAAGCATTGATGAATCAATATTTTTACCTAAACCGATTTCTGAGCGGGAAACTTGGCAAAATAGGCCCAGATAACTTTAGAGCTAGCGAGCGCTAGCTACCACAGAGATCAAAGATTGAATAAAAGAAGAAACATAAATGGTAAATTAATAAATAAATAAAAGATTTTTTTTTCCAAAAATATTTACAACCTAAACTTTATTCATCATACTTAGGCAAAAATTCCACATCACAAAGTAAAAAGTATAATTCAATTCTCCAATCTGACCTCTCAGTCTGGTCCTGTGCAGGTTCAGAGGACATCATGATCTCCCTCCTCATGTCGCCGGACTCAGACACCAGCAGCCTTCCTGTGTCTGTCCCTGCTATGACTCGGCCTTCTGACGCCCAAGTGTGACACAGGAAGTTGACTGACTCCATCTTTGCAATGCTGTTCTGTTTCAGGCTGCCTTCTGAGTACCGAAACAGCTTGAACACGCCTTTGCCACTCACACAGACCTGCATGTTGTTGTAAGGACTGAAGCTGATCTGGCAAGACAAAACAAAAGAAAATACCATCCCTGCACTCCATGTATCAATGAAGGTGAGACTGGCTCACCTGTGAAATGGGATTATTAGAATTGGTTGTCTTCACTGTTGCCAAAACTTTGTTTTTCTCCCAACTCCAGAAGATCAACAACCACTCTGGGGCTCCGCTTTGACCGATAAGGTACTTGGAATCAAGAGAGAAAGCCACGCACAAGAACTCTTGAACTACGACATTTCCTGCAGTTAGAACGTTTTTCTTCATGCCGTGTTCCTGATGGAGGTCAAACACGGTGATGGACACGTTCTTAGCCTTCTCTGACACTGCCAAGTAGCGCTGGTTTGGACTTACAGCCAAAGCACGTAGCCCAAGGCTTCCCTCTACACCTGAAGGGGAGCACAGAAAACACAAAGCAGTAAATAACATTTTTTGCACGTGAAGCATAGAGTTTACTTTATGTTTCACTGATTTTATGTAATGTGTGTATAACTACACACACATATTAAACCTAATGTATATCCACTTGCCTATAGTCAGGTCACTTTAGCAAAGCCAAAGACAAGCAAAACATTGTCAGTTATCAACTTGACCCCTTGACCAGAATGAATTGATTTGGTGTATGATTTTATTGTTATGGTCAAAATTGCTGAATTTTACCTTGCCTGTTCAAAGACAAGATAGAAGAGAAATGTGAGACGGTGACTGTGGCCTCATACACACACCCACACACACAAACACACACACACACACACACACACACACACACACACACACACACACACACACACACACACACACACACACACACACGTTAGAGCCGACAGCTGTCTCTATTTACACTGCCAACACATTACCAGAGGTGAGCAGAAGACCAAAGAATTGCCCTCTAGTAAGAGTTTAACATATTTTTACACAAGTAAAAGTAAAAAGCAGCCATCCAACAACTTACTAAAATAAGAGATAAAAAAGTCTTTTGTAAAAAGTCTACTCAACTATTGAGTCACTGATCCGATTATCAATCATTTAATATTCAAAAATTACATCATCAGACGGACCAAAATATAAACTTAAGTGGAAATTTTGGGTATCTTAAGGCCCAAAATGACAATAATTCACACAAGTAACAAAAGAAGGCAAAAGACTTTTTTTTTCCAAAGCTGTTTGAAAGTTTAACAAAAACTGCAGGTGTGTGTCTGTGTCTGGCAAATTTTTTAATTTTTGTTTGTTCTTCATTTAGTGAGTACAGAATCCCAAACACTTACTCAAGTAAGCATAGCAACACGTCCTAATATAATTACTCTAGTATAAGTAAAAAGTACAGCATAGTAAAAAGTTCTTAAAAGTACTTTTTAATTTTTTTTTAAATAAAAGTTACTCAAGTAAATGTAACTACAGTTACTTCCTAACTGCATATTTGCCATTTAATCTGGCTCACAAACCTACTATGAGGCTTTCAATTGAACTGCTGCAAATGTGCTGTGAAAAGTAAGAAAGTGCTGGTTTTGTGGCGGAGATTAAATGAATTATTTATATGGACTTATTGAGGACGGATTCATTTTTCCATTTGATCAGATTTGCCTGGATTGGCTTTTTTCCCACATTGATAGACAGAATTTTGTATTTACTCAGGCTATTTTTGAATAAACAGAAATTTGATTGTGTTCAATCAAATAAATCTGCTGAAATGATGCTCTACATATTAAAACGCAGAGGAATAAAAACATGAAGACCCCCCACCCCCCCGCACCCCCCCGGTCATACCGTACCTGGAATGAAGCGCTGCCATTGTTGGACGGTGTTAAGGATCACACAGTTGTTCCCGCTGGGAAACACCACCGTTTGCTCGTCGACAAAACACAAATTGTTCTTCACGCCTTTCCGGAGGCCGAAAATAAAATGGGGCTGAGATACGACGGTCGACATCGTGTTGAAGGCTGCAGACAAACTTTAGAAAGTGCAAAACTAGCAAACGGAGAGATGGAAGAGCACAACCTACAACCTGCAGGTCTCCTCGTGCAGTTTGAGTCATGTTGCTATGCGACAGATCCCGCAATAACCTGAAAACAAATGTGGCTCCACGGTTCTAATTCTCATCGTCTATATTTACTAATTAGGCCTATGTTCAGATATGTCAAAGTTCAAGAATGTAACTATTTCTTTTTTTTTTTTTTTGCCTTTATATATATATATTATATATATATTTTTTAAATGTCCTGTAGTCAAACTGTTTTTCCCGCAGTGTACATATTTTTGGAGTACAAACTTTCTTTTTAGCTATTATTTAGCTATTATTTATTACTGTAGCGAAGAACATTTCAAAAGTTCCAGGGTTTTATTTATAAAGACTCAATATTTTACAATGTTGTTCCTTGATTGCTTCAATTTAACTCCGAAAAGCTTCGTTGCTTAATTGAAGTTGACAACAATTTGTGTTTTTAAAAAATTGATTAAAGACTGAAGATTTTTCTGACACTGAAGCTTTGGAGGTCAACATGCCCAAACTTTCATTTTCTACATCTGGACCACTTCATCATCGGTTTTGCTTTGCTTTGATGATGATGCTGGAAAATACACAGTCTATGCAATAATTCCCAATTGTTAATGTTGAGAGTACTGTGAAAACAATGTGACGGCCACAACAAAAATATTTTGAACTTAGAAAAATAAAGCAATGCTACTGGTTAGTTTAGGTCTCTCTAAATTTTAGGTGAGTGCTTTTGTGCATAGTTGTTTGTCCTGTCTGTCTCTGTGTTGCCCTGTGACTGGTGACCTGTCCAGGGTGACCCTACCTCACCCCTGAAATGTCTGGAGATAGGCACCAGCACCCCTGCTCACCCCACTAGGGACAAAGGTGTGAAGAAATGGGTGGATGGATGGATGGATATTATCTCTGCCTCACCTGCCACAAACTGTGTAAAGTCCTTCATTCCATAAGTATAACTGCAGCCTGGCGAGTCCAACTTTTGATTCTCCTATAACATTTGAAGACAAGTGTTCAAGAAATCTAAAAATGATTGTAAACCCTCAGCATCCTCTCAAGCCTATTAGACCTTTTACACAATTTGCCTCTCAAACCTCTTTGGACAATAAAGACTTGCCCATAATGATGGTCAAGTCTTCGTCATTCTTCATCACTGCTACAAAATGTTCCAGACATTGGTTTTGCTGGACCTGCAGCATACCTTTTCATTAGGTGAAGATTGTCAGCAGATATACCTTTACAGTCCACAAGTGAGTTGAAAGACGTCCTCCATTCATTACAGGTAATTGGGTCTCCGTTGAAAACGGTTGGCATTGGTCCTGGAATTCTGTTTAATGTTTTAAATAGTTCTGGCTAGCTGGCAAATTTCTGCAAGAGGTGCTTGAGAAACTTGAGTATTTGAACAATTTGTTAGGATTTTTGGGGTTTGCCACGTTCCTTTGAGGCACTAATGTCATGGCCAAGCCAGTAGGGGGTGCTTGTGCTGCATAGTGTCAATTTCATATTTCTAGTTTTTTAAAGACATTTAAGACCCAAACCCACACTGGAAAGAGGACACAAACACAAAAGCAAGACAAAAACAACTACAATTTACAAAATTAATGATTTACTCATAACAAAACTGTACTAAATCAAAGTAAGTCCAACCTCAGACACATACATCAAGACTCCAAATAAAGAACCTAAAACCCTAAGGCCTCTAATAGGAGCGAGACATGAGGCTACACTGAATAAAACCCCAAACCAAACCAAAGGAAAAGAAAATCCAATGCAAGGAAACAACAATGGAAAAAACAAAATTGGAAGAGAAGTTGTGAAGCATAACAACAGTGAAGAAGCAAAGCAGCAGGATCTGACTACATGGCTGAGACCACGTCTCGCGTTACATTGGACACGTCACTGCTTTATTTTGCGTGTCGGATTTCAAAATAAAAGCGCGATGAGCCGTGAGCTGTTGTGGATCGTTTTCTTATGAGTCAGCAGAGGTAACCTCATCTGAGGGGAGCGTTTTCATCAGCAGTAGCTGAAATGAAGCCAACAAAAAAACAGAAAGAAAAACTTCCATTTGGGAATACTTTGAAATGAAATGCTCACAAGGTTCTGTAAATACAAATGAACCCCCATGTTTTGTTGATCAAACACAATAAAGAAAAATTGCTGGCCATGCACATCCTCGACTAGAAGAGAGTCTTTAAGGGCCTCTATGAACTTAAGTCAACTTTAAAATCTTTTCCATAAGAAAAAAATGAGCAAACAATGAATAAGTGTGTAGAAACATCAACATTTAATCAACAATTTATCCAATAAATCGGACAAATTTAGCTTTTAAAGCTAAAGAGTTATTAATAAGGTTGGTTTACTATATATACTGGAGACCAACAACGTTAAGGTCTCCTTGGGCGGTGGGCCCAGAGGGTGGCGGTCTTGTTCAGCAGGAGATGATGAGGTTGTGGAGTGACTGCTGACTCTGCGCTGCCTGCAGACGTCCATGAGATGAAAGGATTTCGCACGCAGCCAGTTCATGGTAAAGAGCGCTGAGCACCTCCAGGATGTGCGCTTTGCCTGTGAAGAAGACGGGAGCCGAGTCGGAGCACGTTTACAAGCAAACCAACAGAAAGTTCACACGATTCCTCGTTCTGTTCTGTGTAACAGTAAACGCCGCTGTCTCTGGTTTTGCAGAACCCATAACGTGTGTTTGGCTGTGCGTGTTCCACTAACCGTGTTGTGGGTTGGTGCCAGACTCCAAAGTACTGAGCAACATTTTCCCCAGGGTCCTTCGGGAGACACTCTGAAACAAACGGCGACTAGTTTCAGCTGGATGTTGGGTCATTAAAAGGCACTTTAAAAGAGAAACATGACCACACACACACACTTTCACACATGTTCAACAAGTGCTATAAAAGTTCTCATTCTCACAGTGTTGGGATTACAAGACGTAAGCCTAATCAGAAACATGGGAGAAGGACAGGGAAAAAGTAATTACAAGTAAAGAGGGGAAAACCCCTCAGCAATTTTGATATTTATGTCATTAAAAGTAATTATTTACAATTAGTCTCAACTTGTGGATACTTTTTAAGCTGTTTTTGATTATTGATCAATAATCCTATTTTATGCTCTCAGTTTTCATTAGTGAGGCAGACAGACTGGCTGCTTCCCTTTGGATAAAAGTTTCAGTGGATTCCATTATCCTGGGTTGAGTCTAAAAGTATTCACACCCCAAATGTCAAAGCAAATTTATTTATAATATGAACAGCACTTTTTTGTGTTTAAAGTTCCCTTTCATTTTGACTGCAATTCTTTACACATACCTGCAGTTTTTTGTTTCATAAGTCTTTTGTTTTGTTCTGTGTTTTTTTGTTATTTATATTAATTATTGTCATTTTGGTTCTTAAAAATATCTAAATTTACATTTAACTTAATATTCTGGTCCGTCTGATGATGTAATTTTTAAATATTAAATGATTTATGATCTGCTACTCAGTACACTTTCTACCAAATACTTTTTTAATTTGACTTGATAGTTTTTACTTTTCCTCGAGTAAAAATACGTTGAAGTAGTTCTACTCTTACTTGGCAGGGCTACGGCCAAGAATGTACCAAGAAAATTGATTAAGTTAGAGTCGTATCTGTGCACTTTTCATATAATATAAATCTTTGAGACTTATCCAAAAAGTCTCTTGATTAAAAAGTACTCCATCTTTAAAAGGGCTATCAGTTTGATTTATAAATAACAAAAAAATATTTATTTACAATAGTAACAATGTTTTACCAGCCTAAAAATATAATTAGAATTATATTACCAAAGTGAATCAAGTTCTTATGTTGTTTTGATTTGTTTTTTAAAGTAACTTACTGAAGGTTCTTATATCTGTGAATATGTTTATGCAAAACACAGAGTAACACCAGTGTTTGCTTGAGGACTTAATCAGAATTGACCTGCAGGATCACAGAATAGATACACTGAAACTAACCAAGTCTCTGAGCTGCTGCAGAAGCTGCAGGATGTCCACCAGCTTCTCCTCCACCAGTGAAAGACGGACCTTCTCTCTTTCCAGCGACTGCAGCTCCGCTGTAAGCAGCTCCGTGTCCTCGGCTCTCTGCTGCAGCTCCTGCACCAGACAGTCCTTCATCTGGAAGGAGATCAAAGCTTGTAACTAATGCACCACAACACAAGGATCCTTACTTCATTTTTCAAACAGTATTTTATGTGAACAAATTAGAAAAATATATGTCAAAACAGAGTATTGTTCATGTTGGAAAAGTGTCACCTAAAAGTAATTGAGACAAGACTTGTCTGTCCATTGCTTCTTTGCTTCTTTGGAGGAGGTTTTGTGTTTATGTTACGCTTCGTACAAAAAAAATCATATCATCGTTCTCAACGATCGCAGAAACAAAACAAAAGAAAAACTCTACAACAATCAAACATTGAAGACAATTTGTGGGTTTGTTTGTGTGAAAACAGATCACAACACTACTAACCAATCAGAATTGATTCAGGTCTCCAGGTTCCAACCCAACATGTAGGCAAAGTGTGTTAAAGGGGAAAGCGACAATCACATCCTAATGAAGTCACTGCACTACGTGTGTTGATGCTTCCACAGCTGTGTGTGTGGAAGCATCAACAGAAGGGCTCTGCAGCCGTTGGCCTCAGGGTGAAACAAACATCTATCATGTGCAACGCAGCTGCATTCATTCTATGTGACTCTATTTTCACCCTCTAGATGAACATCACAACTTCTGGGTTGATCACTAACAACGTGACAACGGGGTGATTTTGCAAAAGTCACTTTAGGCAAAAAAAAGGGACATAAACCAGATTTGGAAGTAGAGGTGCACTGATTGCAGAGTTCTGGCCGATCTCCAGTTACCGATCTTTAAAAAGCCTGACCTGCTGATTCTGATTTTTGCCGAAACCAACTCTTTTTGTCTGAAATGTCGCTAAATACAGCAAGAAAGATGCTGAGCTGGCAACGGTGGGGTGACTGTTGTTAACTGCAACCGTGCAGACATGACCTGGTGGGCGGGGCTAACGGTCAAACCTCTCACCGCAGGGCTGAAGAGGGCAGCGGTTGACGAGCAGCGCCACACAGAGGTTGATTGACAGGAGCGCTAAGACCCTTCTCCTGTCTCTGATTGGCTGTTTCTAATTGGCACCAGGGTAAGGCAGAGGAGCTAAATCTGACCTAACTGTCCTGGTTGGGTCAGAGGTCCTGGCTGGCAGTGTGTACCTGGTCCATGTTCATCTCTGCTCGGCTTTCCTTCAGCTTCAGCTCTTTGTGCAGCCTGGTGACTCTCTCCAGCAGCTCCACCACAGCACTGTGACACTCTTCGCTCTTCGAGCTTCCAAATCGAAACATCAGCTTCTCCAGTGCCTCGTCACCACATCTGGTGAAGAACACAGATGAACAGAAGGTCATTCTGTCAGTGTCTGGTAGCAGCCCCATAGTCCTAAAGTATTCAATCTCCTTCAAACACAAACTTCACTGGTTTTTGTGCAACAGGCCACTGTATTTATATGGATTTTACCATATGAAACCACAGCTGCCAATATTTTACCATAAATTACAGACATTTCTTTTTACAGTTCAAGGGGAAGTGGAAGACCCTGTGTGTCCGTCCATATTGTCAGTCGAGGATGTTGAAGATGTGCACATAGTTAGATCTGTGATAACAGGATTTCTGCGTTTTGGATTTGGGCGCACTGTGAAGTTTGTAAAAAGTGGCCAACTGTTGAGGTCTATGAGAAGCTGCCCGGCTCGAATGAGGGACGGTGAACGCTCAGACTCAGATGCTGGGCAAGCAGAACAGCAAACTGGACGTGATTTTTGTCTCGAGTCGCGGATCGGCTGCAGTTGCAGGAGGACCAAAAGGTTTGACTGTTTGGGAGTCGACATTGAGATGTACTCTAAGGCCGATAAACAGAGTCAGTCTGATCCAAAACAAAGCCTGAACCGACTCCCTCTGTGTCCAGCCTTTTCACTTCACTTCTACCTTTTCACTTCACTTCTACCTTTATAATACGACACCCAGGTAACACAGCAGCACATTTCAAAGAAACTTTCCACCCCAAAAACATTTTCTATGAAATTGTGAGTTTCCTCCTAGAGACCTCCCAGTAGACATGTCCATATGGGTGGGGGGGGGGGGGGGGGGGGGGGGGGGGGGGGGGGGGGGGGGGGGGGGGGGGGGGGGGGGGGGGGGGGGGGG
>CAEGAF010122449.1:0-10420 GCA_903067075.1 Micropoecilia bifurca | reverse complement strand
CACTGAGAACCTGACGCTATGGCGCCCTCTACTGCGCATGCGGGACACTTTCAGGTCGTTTGCACTGCAGAACACATACAGGAGCATTTACTGGCTGTGTGAACGGCTGGCAAAAAAAATCTGAATTGCCAAAAAATCTGAATTGAGTCACTTCAGGCTGCAGTGTGAACTCAGCCTTTGTTACTTTGTGGATCAATATCCACAGTAAAATGAGACAAAAAAAAAGGCATTTTACTGCAAATATCTGTATTTTTTTAACATACAGATTATTGTAATTATAGTTTTCTTAATAAACCCAATTCAGTTGAAACAAGCAGTTTTGGCATCGGTGAAAATAAACGCTGCTCAGTGTTCATCAGCGTCGACGCAAACAGGAGTTCAACTGGTTGAAACATCTGATAGTTTATAAAAATAGTTGCGGATTCAGTTGAACACTGGAAACACACAAAATCTCACTCAAAATCTCTAGCTTCTAGTGTAAATATCTCAGCACACTTGGAAAAAAGACGAAACTAACGTAGAAGTAACTTTTCAGGAAGACGTAGAAGCTGGTTTTCAGTAAATCATCCCTTAATGCTGATGAAAAAGTTCTAGTTCCACTGGTAGAATGTTCCGCCGTTGCTTAGCAACACCAGCCATGCCCAGCCCGTTACCTAGCAACACCAGCCACACGCCCAGCCCGTTACCTAGCAACTCGGTTCTATTTCAACTGGCAGATTAATTCACTTACACCAAGACTATTTTACCTTATTATGAGTTAAATAATCTGCCAATGGAACAAATCATTTGTCATCAATAAGAAAGAATTATTTAAAACAAGCTCCTATATCCAAAAAATACATTTTAAGTTAGTGTTCTTATTTAAAGAATGCTAAGATGTTTGCACCAGAAACTAGGCTAAAAATACTTGGTTAAATTTTGTGTTTTTGCAGTGAAAATAGTGGAATGAATCTAGTTCTGTGCACCACTAAAAAACATTAAAAATAAAACAGATGGGGAGATGGTGATAGTCGTTAGATTTAAGAGACTCGTCAGTTTTATTGTTTTTGTGGTAATTTTATTTTTTTAAAAAGGTTTTGTTCGTCTTGAGCAGTTGGTTCTCTGTTATATGGTTAAAAATGATAATTTACTGAAATTTCTCTCAGACTGCTAAGTGGATCATTGGCTTGAAAACCAAACCAGACCTTTGGAAATATAAAACATGAACTTACATTTGAATAAATTATTAATTATTTTTTGACTTTTCCAAACTGAAATTATGCAAACATTTTTTTTGCCATTTTAGTTTAAGTAAAACATTAGCATAAAAGCCTTAAAGCCAAAACACTACGATGCTTTTCTCTGACGTGACCCAGAAATCTGTGCTAACACTTAACTTAAAAACCTTTGAATTAAAACTTTGTTGTGTGTGAATAAGAATACCATTCACTTAAGACTTTAAGTTTTTCAGACAATATAAATTGTACATTTTAAACCTTGAAGCATTAGCATTAACATAATATTTTTATATGTAACTTAGAAAGTCATGCTAACATTTTATTAAGAAGGCTTCATGCTAATGTAAGCAGTTAGCAAGCACCTTTTAGTCGAAAATTTTTCACAGTGTTTTTACGCAGAAAATAAATTCAAGGAAAATGATAACATGAAATCTTATGCATGTGCTAATTATGTTCATGTCTGACATTTAGCTTTGGATTTTAAACATTATTTTAAAAACTGCACCAGTCACTCTAAAGCTAATGTTCTTGTTAAACTTTAAAACATTTTTGGTGGAAACCAACTGACCAAAAACATTTTCTTAATTATTTTACAGTTCTGAAATGTCATTCTTTGATGGAAATATATGCGGCCATTCAGTGTGTGTTCACTGTGATTGATGTGTTGTTTGCTCCTAATGCATATTAGGAAAATTCTGTTTGGCGTCCATCACAGCATTAATTCATTAATAACATGAAACTGGATGGTAAAAATCACTGAGTCAGAACGTTACCAGTTCTTACATCTCTAACAGGAAAACAGATTATCAAGATCACAGCACACATGATTACGCTGCAGGTCAAGAATGTCAAACATTTTCTTTTTTGTCAGATTAAAATCTTAAATGTGTTGATTAAACCCCTTCAAAACTATTAAAATATTAATAAAAGCTGTTTATATTTGTTTATATTACGTTTTTCTTAAAATCAAATAATGTTGAACATCTTTCCTCATAGATCAGCTCCTCCATGACTTTGCCATTGTTTTTTGTGATTTTTTTGCAATAAAAATCAGTATTTCCACTTCAATCTGGAGAGACTCAGACAGAGAAAAACAGCGATTAAAGAAAGTTTAATGACAAATAAACATTAAAGTCCTTTGGCGTTCAGGCCTCAGCCGGGGATGTCGAGCTGAAACTCCGATAAGCTCGATAAACATTCCTGATGCTGCATAGGAAGGTCCTTTTCAGCTGGAGCTCAAACAATGATTGGCCGAAGCGAGGCTTGATCCAACGCTGATAGGTCGAGGGTGAAGAGAGGGAGGCGCTGATTGATGAGGCAGGCGAGGCTAAAGAGTCTTCCAAATTTAATTTGCGCCGAAGCTTCATTTTGCATGCCAACAAATGTGACATTTTGTTACGATCATGGATTATAGCTTCACATCAAGTGAGGCTGAGGGAGCAGTGTAAAAGTAAAGACATGCTGCCACCTGCAGGTAGGAGTTAGCATCACTTAACTGCAATATTTGTGACAATTTTTGGGGAAAATTTACACATTGACAGTTATAAATTAGTGCAAAAAACTGGATGGACCGATGGATGTGATTTGGCATCTGGAGCTAAAATGGCCACATGAGAAGCTACAGTGGGCCGGATTTGGCCCGCGAACCATGAGTTTGATACATGGTTTAAGGTGTCGGCTTTTCATTTATGATCATCTATGTTTCATTTTTAGAGGAAAAATGGACAATAAAGTCTCCATAACCTGCTTGTGTTTCTTGACGGGCTGAATTTTCACTCAAGTAAAAGTATCTGTCCAAGAAATGACTCAAGTAAGAGTAAAAAGTATTTGGCAAAAAGTAACTGATAAAATTATCAATCATTTAATATTTAAAAATTACATCATCAGACGGACCAAATTATGAAGTTAAGTGAAAATGTTGGTATGTTAAGGAATAACATGTCAATAATTCATGGAAGTAATTAAAAAATAAAAACAGGCAAATAAAATTGTTTCCAATCAGTTTCTATCAATAAAAACCTTTAACAGAAACTGCAGGTGTGTTTCTGTGTCTGGTGAATTTTTGGTTAAAACATGTTTCTTTTTCAGGACCAAAAGTATTTTAAGGCCCAAAATGACAATAATTCATATAAGTAACAAAAAAATGATAAAATCAGGCAAAAGAAAAATCAGTTTCTTTAAAAAAAAGTTCAGAAACTGCAGGTGTGTATCTGAGTCTGGTGAGTTTTTGGTTAAAACATGTTTGTTTTTCATTCAGAGGGAAGAAAATCCAGACATTTTTCTCAAGTCAGAGAAGAAACACGTCATAACTCAAAGTACAGCGTAGTAAAAATACTCCTAACATTATTGGTTTTTATTTATTTACTCCAGTAAATGTAATTGAGTTGATGTAACCAGTCGGTACCCGACTCGGACCAGCGCTGGTGTTGCTAAGTGAGGCCCGGATCTCACCAGCGCTGCAGGATGAAAACATGAAGCTTCGTGATGATGGACGGCGGCCGCAGACAGAACTGTCCACCGGGTCCATCAGAACCACCCGGCGCTCACAAACACCAAAATGTGCTCAGTCATGGAGGAATCAATGGCTTCTGCCACAACGCGGTTCTTCCTCATCCCGATCCATCATCCTCCTCGCCGCTTATTACATCAGCCGGCTGATATATGACGAAGCAGAAAAGGAAGTTTGATTTCCCCGCAGCTTCAGGAATCGATACGGCGCAGCTCTGAAAAACACTAGTACAGGGACTTTGACTGGTCCACTGAAACCCACCAGCCTCTGATTCATAGCTGAACAAATTGTTCTGATGGCATAAAGCAGAGGAAACATGCCGGGCAGCAGATGTCCAGTCAAAGCCCGCCGCTTCCAATCGGCCCCGTTGCCTCTAGGTGATTTAATGATTTATAGATTCAGTTTCTGTTTTACAGTGAAGGACAAGCTAATACCTGCTCATGTTTTAGGAAGGACAGAAACCAGTAACAGGTTGTTACTGGTGACCCATTACTCTTATTCAAGAGGTTAGGATACATCTATGGTCTTACAGCAGGTGTCAAACTCAAGGCTCGTGGGCCAAATCCGGCCCACCGAAGCTTTTTATGTGGCCCTCTAGTTGTGCTTAAATATTATGTGATCAATCAAATTAATGCAGGTTTTATCTGACCAATTCATATCAACCAGTTCCTCCAGTTTCTTCAGAGTTATTGTAAAAATTCACACAAAATCAACAAACTGTTTTATGCTAATAGTTGGGAGTATATTGCAGATCTTTCTCAAATATTGTCAAAAACTTTCTTACTTGTACTGAACAGCTACTTCAGTCTTAACTGGTGACAGATTATAGTCCATGATCTATACAGCAAGTAATAAAACATCACATTTACAGTCATAAATAAGCTCAAATATTTCCAAATTAGTTCCACAAACACTTTGATTTTTATTGCAAAAAAATCACAAAGAGAATCACGGAATCGTGAAGGAACTGAAAAGATGTTCAGTAATTATTTTAAGGATTAATTTTATGATGGCAGTTTTAAAAACGGGTTTTATCAATACATTTGGCCCTTTAAGAGGATTCATGGTTTTTATTTGGCCCAAAATGAAAATGAGGTTGACATCCCTGGTCTATACAAAACAAAAATAATTCTTAGATAAGAAGATTTTATCCAGCTCAGTTCTGCTTATTCCATTAAATAAGCTAAGCTGAGCTGTTTTAGAGCCTCCCGTCTCTTTAAATCCCAATAAGCTGCTGCTGGCCACGTCCCCCCCAACTCAATGTTTACACTGTGAAAATGGATGCAACTGATAGGCAGTTTTGGCACCTTTGAAAAGCAGAAACGGAGCCTCCTGCACAACCAGCAGGAATGCAGCAGTTGGTTTCTGGATGGTAAGTCAACAACAAAACTCTTGTCTTTTCTAGCAGCCATTGTACAGCTGAAATATGCTGGAACTCTGGTCAGGTTGCTAGGTGACGAAAAGAGTTCAGTTGGGGTTGCTAGGTAACGGTGCAGTGCCCACCAAATGAGACTTAAGCATTGAGAGATTTTTGAAACAGCTCATTTACCAGACACCAAAAAACAAGAACTCTTTTTTTTATGCCTGGGTTGTTCTTGGGAGGCAGTAGAAATAAAAACATGCAAAATCTGAATTTTACGTAACGCGTCCCGTTTAATTTTGGCTGCTTGTTGGACGTCTGCCGGCCGACAGAAGGTCCAGGTAATTGGACTGAGAGCTAAAGTCCAGAACAGAAATCTCCCTCCGTCATTAATGTCCAGCAGCTCAACATCTGTTCAGTCCAGTAGCAACACATCGAGCTCAGTTTGGCTTCCTGCTGAACGCAGTTAGATTAACGGTTCTGTTGTAGAGTGCAGTTTTTGTCTCTTCAATGAAACTTCATATCTAGAGCTTGTTTCATGCAGTCAAATGTAACGTAAAGCATTTACAGAGGTGAAAACAGAAGAACTGACGTAAAACTGATTAAATTATAGGATACACATAAGAAATGGTCCAGCTAACCCTGTTGCATTCTGAAAGCTGGTGGTTTACAGTGTTGAAAAAATAATTATACCAATGATTTGTTCAATATTTTTGTAAATTTTCTATTAAAAATATCAATATTTTTTCTACTCAGATTTTGTTTTTGTGTGATTTTTAGTCCACTGTGATAATGCAGTTTGTCAAAATGAAACACACACTGTAAAATAATAAATTTGAGGTTGTGCTGAAAATAATGATACCAAATAAGGCCAGGTAAATACTTTTTATAGTGAAAATATAAGGATAAATTCAAAATTAGACCAAACCGCCATTTAGACCTCAGACGCCTTTATACCACTTAAACGTTTTGCAATTTTTGACAAGTTACAAACAGAAACTTAAATAACTTCAGGTTGGTAAGAGCTGATGGAAAATGCAGAAAAACAGAGGAAAACCCAGAAATGTGTTTCATTCTGCCAAAAAAAAGTCCCTGAAAATGAAGCATTTCTTTATTTTAAGTGGAAAATTTACAGACAGTTTATTATTGTCAGATTTTAAACAATAAATATTTACATTTTGTAAAATTGTAGGAAAATGGTGGAAAAGTAACTGGGAATTATAAAGAAATTAAAGTATTTTTAGGCTCAATCTCCACTAGCTTGGATATTTAGCACAGCGTTTTAAAATTGGTTGTTTTAAAGTTATTTGTAGAAAGCTGGAAGTTTTAGTCCCTAAAAATCTCAAATGTAAGCAGAAAAGTTTAGTAAAAGCTTGTTGAACTGTCAAAGGAAACTTGAATCCTTATTTTGCCTGAGTCGAGCTCAGGATCTTCTTCTTTTGGCTTTTCATGTGAACGTTGCTCTTTACCGCCATCTGCTGGTGAAGCGAAGACATTGCAAGTCTTTGGAGGAAAACATGGAGGGAAACATGGAGGAAAACATGGAGGGAAACATGGAGGGAAACATGGAAGGAAACATGGAGGGAAACATGGAGGAAAACATGGAGGAAAACATGGAGGGAAACATGGAGGGAAACACGATGAAGGGAAAATCAGAACGACATAATTCAAATGTTGAAGTTTTATTTATACAGTGTATTGATATGTTGCAATAGTTTCTATTTTGAATGTATTATTATTATTATTACTATTCGTAGTAGTAGTACGCTTTTTTGTAATCACTTTTTAAAAAGATTTTTAGTAGTAGTAAGTATGAGATTATGTATTATTACCAATATCAACTGTATTATTGGTAATAATAATGAATTTAAAGTAATAGATTACAGTCTGTTATTTTATTGCTTGGATGAAGTTTTAGCAATAATAAAACATTATTTTATTATATATTGCAGTTATTTCTATTTTAAATGTATAGAAACAAAAATTAGTTTTTTAATGTAACATTTTTAAAATGTATTAGTAGTTATGTTAGAATCTTTAGTAATTCTACTAGTAATACTGAGGTTTTACATTATTGATATATTTAATAAGGCAACGACATAATTCAAATGTTGAAGTTTTATTTATTCAGTGTATTATTGATATGTTGCAATAGTTTCTATTTTGAATGTATTATTATTAGTAGTAGTAGTAGTACGCCTTTTTGTAATCACTTTTTAAAAATATTTTTTGTACACAGTAAAAATGCCAGTGTTGAATTAACACCCAAAAGTGTCTATATGTCTCCAAGTCAGCTGGTGTTAAATTCAACACTACAGAGTCACATTAACATTTACAACGGTGTTGGTGTTAAAATATATTAAAAGTAACACCAGTGTAGTGTTGATCACTAAACATAATGTGGTGTTAAAAAAGTAAATAATTGACCCACAAAGTGTCAATATCAATCAAATACAGAGGAAAATATTCAAAACAATACACAGAAATGGAAAGTTTAACTTGTATTAAACCCATTTCAGTATATAGACCAACGTTAATTTAACAAAATATGGCCGTCAATCTTTTAACACTTTCAAAAGTGTTACTTTAACACCAGCTGACTTGGACACATTAGACACTTTTGGGTATTAATTCAACACTGGCATTTTTACTGTGTAGTAGTAAGTATGAGATTATTTATTATTACCAATATCAACTGTATTATTGCCAATAATAATGAATTTAAAGTAATAGATTACAGTCTGTTATTTTATTGCTTGAATAAAGTTTTAGCAATAATAAAACATTATTTTTATTATATATTGCAGTTATTTCTATTTTAAATGTATAGAAACAAAAATGTATGCTTTTTAATGTAACATTTTTTAAATGTATTAGTAGTTATATTAGAATCTGTAGTAGCTGTACTAGTAATACTGAATTATTACATTCCTTATATATTTAATAAGGCAAACATTACCAGTGGGATTTTAATTATTGATATTATTACTATTTTGTATTTTTTAAATTTTCATTTCAATTTTAAATTTATCATCACTATTATTAGTAGTAAGCATGACTATTTCAATATTAACAATACATATAGTAATAATTTACTTGGTTATTTTTGCATTTTTATTGCTCTGTTGCAAACATTTCTATTTCATATAATCATAATAATTAACTTTTTCCCATTTATGGTTGTGAGCATCATAATATTTTAAACCTGGACACGACAGAATTGGCTCCTGTCGCTTTAAGTTTCCCGTTCTGCTGCCGGTTCCAGCCTCTTTGCGTTTCATGAACATTTGGACCTTATGGGCGTTTTTGGCTTCTGCAGAGAAGCCGGTCTGTTCCCAGGAACTGAGCCACTAACTTGCGGTCCGACTCTGCTGGTCACCTTCCAGCATCCCTCCGTTCATTCAGATGAGACCTTAAATCTGCCCGGCAACAGCAACGATGATGAGCTCACACTTCAGCCTCCTTCCTGTCGCTCCAAACCAGACATGTGTGTCAAACCTCAGAGGATTTTACTATCAAAGTTTCAGCAACTAGCGTTGCCATAAACTAGTAATAAATTTAGTCTATTTAGTCTCTTTATTATGAAGAAATTTGAGAAAATGTAATGTTTTTGGCTGTTATTGTTTTACTTTACATTATATTTGGAGGTTGAAAGGTTGTTTGCATAAATACACTTAAAACAAAACACAAAATCTTACCAAGTATTTTTGGTGTTGTTTCTAGAACAAATATCCTAGACTAAAACTAAAACTAATTTAGAAAGTACCTTTTCAGCAGGATAATAGAGCTTGTTTTATGTAAAAAAATACTTAATATTGATGAGAAAATACTAGTTTCACTGGCAGATTATTTTAAATGTCTTGTTATAAGTGAAATAATCTGAACCTTTTCATCTTTGTTGAGGCATTGTTTACTTAAAACAAGCTTCTATATCTTACTATCTTACTATATCTTACCTGAAAGTTTGGTTCACCTTATTTCATGTGCCCTAAAATGTCTACGTCAGAAACTAGACCTTTTGTGTTGTTGCAGTGGGAGCTCCAGCACATGTGGTCAGCTGGTTGTGCCGCTGTACAATGGCTTCTGGAAAAGTCAAGGGTTTTGTCGTTGACTTACTACCCAGAAAGTGTTTAATCCATTATTGTTGGTTGTGCAGGAGGCTCCACTTCTGCTTTTCCAAGATTTACAGTTGTAAAATTGAGCATCTGTTTTTTTTACTTGACTGAAAATGCTGAGATGGGGGCGTGGCCAGATTCTGTAACTTCCTGTAAAGTTATTTTTAAGTTAGTTTTGTCTTATTTCAGGTATACTAAAATATTTGGACTACAAACTAGACGAAAAATACATTACAGTGCATGTAGACAGGAAAACATTTTTACTGTATTTTGATTTAGAAAGTGTGTGTACTTGAATGCTTATATACATTAAAGTAAAGTTATTAAAGTGTCATTATAGTGTTATTATGTTATTAGTGTTATTAAAGTGTCAGAAAGAAAACAAGAAAAATCTCTTTAATTTAAGATATTTAATCTTACTAAGATTTCAGTTTTTGCAGTGTGGAAACACCTGAGTTGTGAATAAACTCTTGCAGACTTGTTTTGTTCTATGTTTGTCCCCATTGTTCCTGTTAGATAAACAAATAAATTAAATTAATTGTGAAGCATTTTGCCGGTTGCCATATGAACTTGACTGAATCTGTCTCTATGCAGATGACCTTGTGTTTCTTGTCGGACTCTCATTTTACCGTCTTTTCTCTTCGTCTCGTTCCAGTTCACCCGTCGAAGAAGAACCGCCAGACGTGCGTGAGGAAGAGTCTCATCTGCGCTTTCGCCATGGCCTTCATCATCAGCGTCATGCTCATCGCGGCCAATCAGATGCTGAGAAACGGCATGGAGTAGCCGGGTGGCGCCAGCCTGCATGTGCCGGGTGGGTGAAACCGCGCCGCTGTAGGCAGGAAACGGAACTATGGAGGCCCATTTCTGCCATTAAAAAAAAATCTGAACAGGAAGTCAGAATTTCGACATTGAAAGTCGGAATTTCGACTTTGAAAGTCGGAATTTCGACTTTCAAAGTCATAATTTCGACTTTCAAAGTCATATGACTTTAAATCTCATAATTATGACTTTGAAAGTCAAGATTATGACTTTCAATCTCATAATTATGACTTTAAAAGTCAAAATTATGTCTTTAAATCTCATTATTATGACTGTGAATGTCAAAATTATGATTTTAAATCTCATAATTATGACTTTGAAAATCAAAATTATGACTTTGAAAGTCGAAATTATGACTTTAAATCTCATAATTATGACTTTGAAAGTCAAAATTATGACT
>CAEGAF010122438.1:0-46046 GCA_903067075.1 Micropoecilia bifurca | reverse complement strand
ACGTCCCACCGGGAGGAGGCCCCGAGGAAGACCCAGGACACGCTGGAGGGACTATGTCTCTCAGCTGGCCTGGGAACACCTTGGGGTTCCCCCGGAGGAGCTGGAAGAAGTGGCTGGGGAGAGGGAAGTCTGGGCCTCCCTTCTGAAGCTGCTGCCCCCGCGACCCGACTCCGGATAAGCGGAAGAAAATGGATGGATGGATGGATGGATGGATAAATCATTCTGGAATTAATGAGAAGTGAACAGTAAAACTAAACATTAAAAGTAATTGTCAATTAAAAATTAGCTACATTGTATTGAAGCAAAACTGGAGGATATTAGTTTTCTGTTTGTCTTTATTTTCATTCTTGATCAATGCTGGGAAATTAATTGCGTCTGTTCGAACTGTCTCTGCAAATAGAAATGTCAGGATAACAAAAGCTAAAAGGGAAATGAAAAGCTGTTTTTGTTGTTCTGCGTTTAAGTCCTGCTGTCTGTAGTTGCTGCTAACTTGAAAAACAAGCCAGAACCCACAGGACCTGTGGGTCATTTAATAACAGAAATGGACAAGATGATGTTTTATTTTAAGCGCGCTGTTGAAGAGACGCCTCTGAAGGTTACTGCTTTACTTGTGCTGCATATTAATGAAACTTAGCCTTTTGAAAAACAATGTGTAACTGGACTCTTCTTTGGCACAACTAACGTCTGTAGATCATCCTTATCAACATCCACAGCTTGTCTTAATTGCTCCTACAGCATGCAGTGTTAATTAGCAGGGTTTAGCTAATCAAGGTAAACATGTTTTAAAAAGCTGATGATGCTTAACAGGCTTTATTGTGTCTCCATTTGCTCGTGGATGTAAGATTAACTGAGTCCCTAGTAAGAAAATCTATTATAATGCATTCTCAATTTTTAAATTGATTTATGATCAACAATTTTGACCCCAAAGTTCAATATGGCTTCCATTATTATTAAACTGTTTATCTCCAGTTCTGATTTTCAGGTCTTAAAGCCAAACAGCACACAGTAGCGCACAACTATTTATTTGGTCTGTGAATTCCTGCATGCACCGTTGTCTTTTGTGAGATTAACTCACATTACCCAGGTTACCTAAACTTTAAATATAGTTTATTGAGCTCAAGACGAATTGTGATGACTACCATTATCAGGATAGAGAAGAGGAAAGAGAGGAGAATGTGGGTTGGGTGCAGTCAATATTGTTCTCATGATATTCAGTAAGTTTTTTTGTTTTTTTTTGTGCTGTCCTAGTTGTAAACCTAGTGGTAGAAATTAGAACTAAAAGTACAGAAATGTTAATTTAACTTTACATTTGTAGCATTGATGTTATATAAGAGTAAGCACACATTTTAATGCAGATAATTTCTTTTATTTTTTCTAGGATGTGGTCTGGGGATTGAACTCCTTGTTTACTGTAAGTAACAACTTTTTAAAACTTGTTTTGATGATAAAATTGACACATTTAACTCTAATTTCAACCATGAGGAGCCAAACTATAAATTTAGATTTATAGTTTGGCTTAATAGTTATAGATGTGGCCTGCTTGGCTACTTCTTCAGTGGCCAAACAGGCCACTGAAGCAGTATTAAAATGGATTACTCCAAATATTCAGTCATGGAATATTTTTTGACCCCAGTAAATCTTCACTGCCAAAGTTCCTTATTGTATTAACATGGAGTTATTCTAAAGTCAGAACCAAATAAACAAGGTCACTGTTAATCCCTCTTTAAAGATGTACTGAGAGCATAAATTCTGACTTGGGGGAAATCATGTATCTCGTTATGAAGAACACTTTGATGTAACTTCGAGGTCGAAGGGAGAAAATTAGAGTGCGAGTCACGTTTTGGAGACGCCAGCCGGCTCAGGAACCTCGCTACTGCCACCTTTGCTTAGGGTACGCAGTTATACTTTATGTTTTTCGTGAAAAGAAAACGATAAAAGGAGCATTACTGATACAATTAACTTTTTAAAAATATATCTTGGTGATGAAAGAATGGGGAAAATTCAAAAGGCGACATAAAAACTACCTGAAACGAGACAAATATGCTACATAATAAATCAGGCATTACCAAATAGACTTTTTATTGATTCTTTGTTGAAAATATCTGTTCTTACCCTGAGGTTAGCACTGTATTCATGGTGATAATGGTGATCTTACTGCTTTATTAGGAAATAACCTCCCAGGCCATCCTCTGTTTTTATCTCTTAATAGCACGCCTGCCTTTCTTGTTGTGTGTGGCGTCGCTAAGGCGACTGTGTTATTAACCGTTTTGTTTGTCGCAGTGACAGGCTCCGCGGTGACATTACACACAGTTGGTGGTGTTGAAGTGGATTTTATTTCCCACGACAGCTTTTCCTAATTAACAACATTTGACCCACAGAATGAAGAGCTGAGTCCTGAAAGTATGCTAATAAAATAACAGAACACTGAACAGCCTCTAGGCACAAATAGTTTAGAAGTGATGAATGTTTTTCAACGTTTGACTCAACATTTCCGCTGTTGCCCCTTTTTTTTATTATTGTGGTTATTTTTAATCGGGCCTTCCCTCAATTTACCTCTTGGTCTGCAGGACCTGCTGAACTTTGATGACCCACTGAACATCGACGCAGCAGAACATCATCTCAGAGACAAGGTGAGGTACAGTCAGGACGAATTTAGGTATCTTTTCATCATCACATTAGGAGACGGTGCAAGCAAGGATTGTGGACTTTTAAATGCATTTATTTCACTTCTGCATAATTTCTGAGAATCGCCTGCAGTCTATTGAAATAAATTTTACATCTGCCTGTGTGAACACCCTGCATAAAAATCTGTTTAAACCAGATCATCACCGTGCAGCTGTGACACTTGCTGCTGCAGCTTTTTCTGAAACACCATGGGATTTAGTTGCTGTTGTAGGAAGTGTAATGTGATAATAGAAGTGCTTTAGTTAGGTGTAGTGTGCTGAAGCTGCCTTTCTGGGAACACAGTGACTGTGGACACTCCAAGGCTGTGTTCACAGGAAGGCACATGGCCATGCACTGCTGCTAAATTTGGTACCTCTACAGTAGATGACAGGAGGTTCAGTTTGCAAATCAAATAATCATATTAAAGCAGATCCCTGGATCTTGCTGTGGGAAGTGTAAGCACATTCTGATCAGCTTAATTCAGCGTCATGGTGTTGAAGGTTTGCGCTGTGAAACCATCTTGAAACTATTTTTCAGGATTAATTAAATCCTTTCTTTCCCTCTGCTCTAAATTTTACAGTGCATTAAAAATCTGATTCAAACAGGACAAGGATGTGTAATCGATGCATAAATTAGCAGTAGTCTATCTTGCAAAAGTGTTGATATCCCTTTTTATAACCGTTTTGGTCAGAGGTAAAGTGGCTGAACTTGGTTACATGTCACACTTCTCACTAGTTTACTTGGAAAAAATGTGGAAATCATGTTTGCTATTCTTTCCAATTTACAACTATGCGTTTGGTTTTTAATTTCAGTTTAAGGTTTTATGGGATAATGCCATATCATCCAAAAATGCCAACTTACTATCGTTGTTTTTACACAATCAAAAATAAATCCCAGTTTGTTTGTTACTGAGGGAGCCAGGATTTGTCATGTGGCAATTGTAAAAATAATATTGTAAAGTCTGTAACCATAAATTCACAGTTCAAATGGCTTTAAAGCTTTAGAAAAACAGCAGGTGGGATTTTTGGACTGTCAGTGTTAAGATCTGAGCTCCTGTTTTCCACAGTCAGACTCTGGGTTATACTGAGTCAGACAACAGCTGAAGGTGTAAGTGAAGAGAGTTGCACGCTGATAAATAGCCATAAACTTGAATGGAGCTTGAGTAATGTAGCCAAGAGATGAAGGAAAAAAGTTATCAACAATTCTAAACTTTGAAATTTGCATCATTTTGTCTTTGATGATGAACTGCAATGGTATGCTGTAGTTTCTGACTAGTTTTTGGCTGTCCTTGTCAATAAAATCTTTTTAATTAACACCATTTTTAACACATGAATGGAGTATTATGTTTTTTCTGTACTTGCTTTATTATTAACCATAGCGGCTAATTCCTTTACTACTGATCAGAGGAATAATGAGGTTTTTTTTGCGTCTTCACAGTTTTGTAGATTTAGACTTTGTCAGATATGAAGCAACCAGATCAAATGGGGTCAAAATATCCATAATTTTTTCAAACTTACTGGACCCTTCAAGTTAAAATGCTGTCATTTTTACATTGACAAAACATTAGGTTACTCTCAGACAAGTATGCTGTCAGTGTTGGATGTTATCATAATGGATTTGTCCATTTTATCCAGCATAAGAGCTAGTAAACATGTGGTCCTTCACAGTTCAGTTCTAAAATCCCAGTTCTCTGCATGCTATCAGTAACACTAATGGTGCTGGTTGGTGGACTGCAAGAGGTTCATTAGGGGCTTACATATGACTTCAGTGATGGTCTGCAGCGCAGCAGACACCATATGCTTTGCAGTGCTCTGCCTCCTGCTGGATGGTGTCTCAGCACCTTACATTTCTATTTCCGTTCTCTGTTTCCACCAGAGTCTGATGTGCTGTGATGCAGCAGAAAAGATGCAGTGTTGGACTAAGAAATGTTAAGACACCGATGTCTTGTGTAAACATCTGAAGTCTGTTCTGTTAGTAGAAACTACAGGCGTGACGACAACTGAGCTCATCTGAAGAAGATGATCGATGGAACCGTTAAAAACAAACCTCTTTTAATGCGTTACGTAAATCTATTTTCAGCATATTTAGAGCTACTTCACCGTCCTGTTGCTCTTCTATGAAGTCACAACAGCTGAAAACATGAAGTTGTTCAGCCATGACCCCCCTCCCGCTGAGTCACAGTGTGCCATAATCAACTTCAGGAGAGAGCGAATAGAGGTGTGGGAGGTGTGTGTGTGTGTGTGTGTGTGTGTGTGTGTGTGTGTGTGTGTGTGTGTGTGTGTGTGTGTGTGTGTGTGAATTCTTTTATATATAGATGGATTTGCTTTTGTGTGTTGGAGCTTTTAAAGTGGTGCTACTCCTCTGGCTGCTCTCTGAATACATTACCGGTTAAAGTGGCTGAAAGGTAGCATTCTCAGAGGCTAAATGTAGTGTGCAGTTTGTTACCGACTTCAGTTTCTGACGACTAGTTTGAGTACTATAACAAATATCTAAAATCCTATTTCTCGATATCCTGGACATTTTTAATCTATTTTAAAACTAAATCAAGGCCAGACAGAGCGAAGCCTGTGTTTGTCCTTGCAAACATTTCTGTTTGATGCTTTGTAAGAGCACTTTAAAAAGCAAACACACACTGACATTTGAAGTCCTTTTTTACCAATTGTCTTAGCCCAGTATTTATATAAATATGGCATTTTGACAGACAGATTGCCATCTGGTTTCCTGGCACCCAGAATCTAAGACTAAGGTATTTATTCATTTATTTTTATTTTTAATGTGGAAGTATTTTCTTTGGGTATCTCTGATTTTAATAAAAGTGGATTTTCTTCCTCTTTTGACAACACCTACACTGCTTGAAAATTGCCCACTATAAGTATTGCTGTCAACAACAAACTAAAAAGACATTATTTTATAAGTTGTATATTTTCTGCCTGCAGTTGATTTGCCCTCCAGCTTCAACACATCAATTTGTTTCTGTAAATGAGTCTTTTCCTGCAGTAGCATCATCTTAAATGGAACATTTTGAAAAATTCAAACCGTTCATGTAATCATATTTTATTAGATAATCTTAGTAATATTTGTCTGTCACAAAACCACTAATTGCATATTTTTAGCTATAAATTTCATTTGTGGTATCCACTGTAATAATTAAAGACCAGATAGCACAAAATGTAAGTAATGCAAATACTATGGCATCACATTACTGCCAAAGACCCAGAAGAAGGTGTTGAGCTGTCTCAACATCACATTTATGGATTGAGAGCGTATAGCTCTGATTGTGGGCATTTCCATTTATTTGCAGACCCATTTGCCTCCCATTCTCCTCCCATCTGTTTGGTCTCGAAGGAAAATTGTGTTTACTATCTCTGTTTAAAGGGGGTTATTGGCCAGGTGTTTGTAATAACTCTTCTAATTGTTCTGATTGGCCAGATTTTAAACGAAAATTTGGTGACAGACAGCATGGACTTGGCCTAATAGGAGATCCTGCTTCCCCAGAACAGATCTTTAATGTCTTTTGTTGTTAAGCCTTTCAACAATTTATAAACTAACAAAAGCAAACCTGAGAAGACAATGTTGCAGTAATCAGTGTGACTCAACATAAACACATGGATAAGTTTCTCTAGATCTAGTTGGGACATTAGTCCTGTAGTCCTAGAGATATTCTATATAATCAGAAGGCTGATTTTAATTGATTTTTAATTGTCTTTGAAGGTTCAGATCTTAGTCAATCACTACAGCCTTTTTTTTCTTTTTACAGCCTCTTTTATGTTCTGGTCAATTATCCAGTTTCTAAAAGTACCATAGTAAGTTTGTGCTTTTTTCATTTTCTGCACACTTCAAAAGAAATAACCGGCTGGATGTTGGTCTCTAACGTTCAAGCACCCAACACCATTATACAAGTGTATAACTTTGTTGCTTAGCTGATCCTGTAGTTCTATTTTAACAACATAAATCAAGTAGAAGCGAACAATGGTACAGGCAGAGCTTATCAATATCTACAGCTATAATAGTTATACAAAAATGGTCATGAAAACTGAAACAGGTGAAGAAGTCTCATACTGTCCTCACTGTAATGAAAATTATACATTGGTACTGGCAACACAAGGACTGAAGAAGCTTTTTTCCCTAAACCATGATGTGATATGGAGCATCTGTTCACCTTCTGTTCAAGTATAACACCTTGGAGAATCTGTAACTGCCTCAGCACCACAGTTCACTTCCTCCTTTCTTGATAAAATCTGCACATTTCCACTAATTATATCGATCGTTTGCTGAGACCACCTGTCCTGGTCTCTACCCTCATCATTTATCTCATGTGGTTTAGCTTTTCATCAAGATTTAGTCATGTCGAGCACACTGACACCCAATCCATTTACTCCATCCTGATTGGAGCTCCGTTCCCCTCTTCAGCTTTCCTCCTGCCAGCTCAAAACTCTGTGGGCCTGTGTAGACACTCTTTAGGGTACCAAAGGTAGACCACATCGATCCTCTTTGTCTCAGTGTGTAAACAGAGACAGAGCTCACTTATTGGGTCTTTAACTCTTTGCAACTCAACAACATCTGGTCAAGTTTCAGTGGATTATTCTATACTATGAAAGTACTTTACAGATGATCTGTCTTTGACAAACCAGTGATAAGACTGTTTCTGCACTGTGGGGGCAAGTCAAATGCTCAAATATGTGTCTGCAGGTAAACCAGACTTGATTTTAACATATTTCACAAATAATGGAGTCTTTAGTTAGATTTGTGTGCTCTCACACTTTTTTCTCTCCTGCAGTGAATGGTGCCTGGGGTAATGTGTGTTTGAGAGGTCTAAACCAAACTGCAGCATAACAACATATCTTATTATTGCTTTTGTTTCCTGCAAACACAGCGCCCTCCGCAATAATTGGCACCCCTGTTGAAGATGTGTGAAAAGCACTTGAATACATTCGGCTTTTTTCACCTTTACTTGAGAAAACCGCAGCATTTTATTAGAATGCATTTATTCAGCTGGCACAAAAATGGCTGTTTCTTATACCAATAGTTACCTGTTCAATTAAAAAACAAACAAACATGAGTTTGTTAATGTGTTTTCACTCAATATTGTTTTTAAGTTTAAAAGAAAACCTGAAAAAGATGCAAATGTACACCATAATAGCCTCTGTTTGATATCACTGTCAAATACAGTCATTTGAATTGGTCACCTAATGTCTCTCTTTATATTTTATATATGGTGGCAGATGTGGTAGTGAATAAAACTCTTTGGTGTGTATATCCCTTGCTTTTACACATTATCAGATCTTAGTTATCACTGGACAACTTTTATCCGGAGGTCTAAACTATTTCTCTGATGTGATCGTGTTGAAAGGATAAATATTTGGTTTCATTATGCGTAAATCAGTCTGATTAATAGAAATTAGATCCGATCAGAGCTAGTGCAGAACCAGTTCCTAAATGATTCTATAAAAAAATCTGTCACCAAACTGCTCTCCTTCATTAATTATTAAAACCTTACTCTGTTACTCTTATTCTGAGGTTCCCTTAGACTTTGAGGTGCTTGCAGACTGTTTATCTACAAAAATCTACGTATTTTTCTTTTTAAATATGCAAGCAGACACATTATTATTCCTTGTCTAATTTATAAATGCTGCCTTAGACTACAGTTAGTATTTGTGGCCACCCGATTAAAAGTGCTGGAGGAGTAGGGTGAACCATTTCAAGAAGGATTTATAATTAAGAACAATTATTAATAAAACAGCTGACGCATTTTATAAACTGAAATGCAAACAGTGTTTATAAATTCAGCTGGTAAAAGCTTAGATGTCGGCAGTCAATTGAACCACATGTGGAGCATTGTTTCATTCAGCTTCTTTCTAATTTTGAAGCCCAGAGTTTCATAATTCTGACCCAGATATGACTGAATAATGTGAAATTAACTACAATTCTTGCTATCATAAGTTAGTTGTTAGTTTTCAAAAACCCTGGACAGAGGTTTTAATTCACCCATCCTTACAAATGTTGGTGCAACGGTTGTTTTACTACTTTATTTTTTATTTTTTTACCTTTGATATGATGTTGTTATGAAAGTACTACTACTGTTTTGGGACTGGAGCTGCAATTCTTCACCTCTTACTTTGTGGTAGTTGATGGAATAAACCAGTGGGAGTCAATTAAGATAGAATAGATTATAGATAAACCACTGCTAGTTTTGAACAAAGGAGTTCAACTGAGAAATGGCTTTTCATTGTAGCATTTGTTTTCTCATTGAAACTTTCTTTTGTTTTTGTTGCAACAGTCATTGCTGAATTACAATTTTTGATTCACTTTCAGACAAAAAATTCAACAAAAATGTGTTTTTGTTAGTCATTTGCCATCTCAGCCACTTTTCTGCTGAAAGAAAACTTTGAAACAAAGCAAAGGTGAATGTGTTGCTTATGTGATGACATTAAATGGGTTATTTCACTGATTGTTGTTCTAATTGAATTTGTTTGATGTTATAATTAGAGAATTTCTTTGTTTTCTCCCACTTTGCTTTGACGCTTCAGTTTCTGGGCATCTAAATGTCAGTTTAGGACAATAATGCATGTATGGAGTCCTAATTGTGTCAAAGTCAAGCATGATGTTTGACATTTTCACTTTTCCGTTGCTGTCGGCTCACCTTGCAAACAGATTCCCCTCATAACGGAGAAAAAAAAAGTAGCTTAATCTGATTGTTTCTTGACGTCTGTCATAAATAAAGGTTTACAGCTGAGTTCACAAAGTGTCGCAGAGCCAACATCTCTGATGTACATGAGGTGTAAGCAGTTTTCCAGAACTACAGGAAGCCATTTAGGGGATTGTTAAAGTTGGGACTTTAACAATCCCAACTCCAGCGAGAAAGCCAGGAGTGAAACAACATTTGCTTTTCTTTTTTTTTTTTCAAATCGACTGAAGCCTTACTTTCTTATTTTAAAACATTATAAACACTTTTGAAAGTTGATTTTCAAGGAATCTGTATCATTAATATAGCATTTTTGTAGATCTAATTTTTTTATGATTTATTTAAACTGTGTGTTGAAGCAGTTCACTGACCCCTGAACTGAAGGACAACCTGCATTCCTCATTCCAGATTTGACTTTTTCATGACTTTTGTATTTCTACAGATAATATTCAAAGCCAACTTCCTCTGTGAATCAGTTTATGTCACTAGATTGTCATTAGCAGCTAATTAGCCAGAACACGTACCAGATCTCCCACTTAGATCTGATAATGAAGGAATAATGCACACTCTGCATCGTTGGGGCTTGTCCAGCATCAAGTTTGAACTGCATTGTTATGTTTTGAAAGTTACTTTAACCAACTATAAAGCAAATATTTGTATATTACAAACAAAGACTGATACTTATTTCCTAATGACACTCATATACCTATTTCCTTGTCTTGCACCGATTGCTTTTTCCTTAATTCAGCTAGTTTTTTGTCTATTCCTGGGAGTAGTGGCACAATCCTCTAAGAAACTGATAATCAGTTCATGTGTATTGACTTTATGCAGGAGACATGTAAATTTTTTTGCATAATACTTTTAAGGGTGAGCATTCACAAATCCAAATATAGAATACTCAGTGTACAAAATCAGTATAACTGTATTTGTGTATTTAATATCAAATTAAATTAAGTTTTAACTTAGTTTTGTGCAGTAGTAAAATCAATTGACAGCATAATGACTGGTGTGATATTAAAATATTTTGAATTGAGAAACATAGTGTAGTATTTTTCTGTTTTGAAACATGCATAAAGTGATGCCTGCTTGTGATTTTCTACCCCATTTCAGCTAAAGTAAAAAAAAAACAAAAACATCTTGCAGACTTGCAGCTGACTTCCTGAATTTTATTGTTGTCAGTCTTAGTTATATCAATTCATGCACTTTATGGTACTTCAGGGGTTTATTTGATGATTTTTTTTTCTTTACAAACTTGGAGAACAAAAAGATTCAGTTGCTTGCAGCAGGTTTCATCTGAGTCAGTTCACCACTAGCATTTATTTTAAAACCTTACTGGGTCACATAGATATTAAGTATAATAATAACATTCCTCTCGCAGTTTTGAAATATCAAAAACATGTTCAGTAGAAGAGCATACTCTGCAGAAATGTGTCTCCTCTGTGGATAGATTCATAAATAACTGACGTTTTTTGTCACTGGCAGGCGTCCAGCGTTTACATCCATGTTTCCACACATCATTTCTAACTCCATATGTTGCTCTTCCCCCTTGCCGACATGTTTAGGCTCACGTTCTCGCTTCCTCACTCGTACCCCAGTGACCGCGCTGAAGCCCAGCGCTGCCTGCGTGACTAACTCACTACTGGAACTGATGCATTGATGTCAGTGCTGCACACTTGAATGTTGAAAATCCTGTTGGAGACCAACATTAGCACAGAGAAATAGCAGTGATTTAATGGCCAAGACCCCTGGAGTGGTGGATGAGTAAATGGAAATAACGAGTATAAAAGATGACAAGAAGGGAGGGTTAGAAGAGACTGGTAGGCTGATGCTGCATAGCACCAAAATATGAGTGTGACGCCTTTACAAAAATAATAATTTCCTTTTAAATTCAGGTTTTGAAAACTTTTCCACGCAGATAGCTGCCGCTAATCCTATTATTACCATGAATCAACATTGTGATGCGGGAGCTTCTCACTGTGGCACCATGTTGGAGTAGTTCTGTTAGGTTTGTTCTAATTTGGGTTTTTTATTGACTTTTGTTCCTAATTGTCTTTTGTTGAGTTGTTGCATGTTTTGAAAATGATTCCCTCTAGTTTTGGATGCTGTGCAGAGGAAATCCTTGTTCTTGCTAGTGGTAAAATATGTGAGCAGTTTAAAAGAAAAATGACTGCTTTCTTCTTATTGTTGAAGCTCTTTCTGTTTCTTTTTTTTTTTTAGCACAAAAGCAACTTAAGTGAAATTTCAGTACTACATAATTAACCACATTTAATCTCTTTTAAAGTTAGTTACAATTTTTCCATTATACCATGAAAATACTTGTTTAAACGTGAAATAGCAAAACTGCTGTCTGATGTAAGCTGCACAGTAATCTACCAAAAAGACTTTGTGCTGCTAGTCGAACCTTGGAACCATCAGGGGGTGGAATATCTCAATCATATATTGTTTTATTCCAGTGTTTCTACGTTAGAAGGTCAGGCACTAAAACCCTCTGAAGACAAATTTAGTCTTTTGGGAAACTTTCTGCATTTTAAGTGAATCTTTTTGTGCCCCAAGGTAAATCTCTCTCATATAAAATAAAGATGAGTTACTAATAATGCAGAAAAGGCATATTAGACATGTAAATGAAGAAAATTGCGTTTCACTATGGTTATGTGAAACATCTCATCCCATATTGACAAAATAGGGTTAAGGAAAGAAGCGCTTTGAGAAAGAAGGCAACTTGCCATCTGCCAAATTATATGGTGATATTAGTAGCTAAAAGTTAGTAGCTTTTCTACAGCTGAGAGGAAGTGGTTAGATTAGCTCACTGGAAAGACCCGCACTGGAAGTAGATACCCAGTCAACCCAGTCAACAGATAGTGGGAGACAGAAGGAATCTGTAAATGTTTCCCACGCCAAGCATGACATTTTGCTGGACCTGGATAGCACGGTTTTATTTTCACTTATTGTAAATAGTCTGTTGTCTTGAATGCACACATACACATGCACATTATGTACATTTAAAACAAAAATTCTACCCAGTTGCACATTTCTGTGGATCAAAGTAAGCTACTTAAGTGCACAGTATCTTAAGTTGTAATTTTACCCTTGGTGTATAGTATGCAATTCTCAATTTATATATATATATATATTTGTTTATTTATTTTTGTCTTGTCTTCATGTGAACATACATACTTGTCACTTTGCTGTTGCTGTACCTGATTTAGCCACTATGGTAAAATAAATGATATTTTTATTTCATTATAAAATCTGTCATTGTCATGGGAAATACTTTGAGTTTATGGTGAGATTTTTCTGCTTATACGATGAATTTAAATGATTAATTTGTTTAAAACGGTTAATCATAGACACAACATTCAAACCCCAGATTCACTCATTTTTCAATTAGATGTAGAGAAAGTGACCAAAAATACTATAAAATATGAAATTGCATGGGTCATATTTAAGGTTAACACAAGGTCAGGGCTGTTGTTGAAGTTGATTAACTTCCCTAAACCATGTCTGTGCTTTGATCGTTCTTGTCCAGTGATCCCATTTAGAGTAGTTTCTTTCTTATCTGTTGCCTTCAGATGAATGAACAGTTTAGTTTGGCTTTGTCCGTTTTTGTATGTTCTGCATAAAAGGCTGCACTTTAACAAGAGAGCTGTTGTAGTTCAAATTAACAGTCTCTGGTCTTTGATCCAAATCCAGGATGACGTGCGCACGGACTGCAAGGCATTCTCTGTGAGGTTTCACCAAATATTTGGCTGAAGGGATGTAGACACAAGCAACCAAAGCCAATAAAGTCTCTAGAAAACACAGCAAGCTGTTGTGTGAGGAGAGATAGGCAGTAAAATGTCAAAACAGAACAAGGCAAAGCGGTCATGCAAAGAGCTCCCTTTAGAGCAGATTTACCCGGGAGGTTTGGGTCAAAAGAACTATAGAAACGAACTGACACAATGGTAGGATTGTATGCATGGTTTAAAAGATGAAATACATATCAAAAAGGTATGATCAAGTTAAAAGAGAGCGAGTTAGAAAGAGATGGTAAACATGATTGGCAGGAATGTGACCAAGGAAAATTCTTCTGCTAGCATGAATTATCCGTTCAATGGCGATGTTTAATAAAAACAAGAAAAAAGGTAGTAGTGCTATACTTACACAATTGATACAAAACACAGAGTATTTATGTCACCTAGAAAAATGTGATTACAGGGCGTACAGTAACTCAAATGGGACAACAACGAAATAATTTAGTTGTTTCTATACAGTTAGCTGAGGCTCAGGGATGCTGCCACAGCAACCTTCAACTCTGAACAGCAGTTCAGAAGACACATCACAGATATCATCACCATTCCCTTGGTCAACTCACCATTTATGCAAATCATAATACAGTTTCATAATACAGTTTTTCTATCTATTTAAATATATAAATTCTGTCTATAAAAAGATAGCAAGAATAAGATTATTCTTCCTCTGATCCCTTCATATTAATGAAGGGATCATATCAATGAAGGGATCAGAGGAAGAAGGTTAATGCTCAGCTTCCTCACAACCTGATGAATAAATTATATTATTATAGTAGTTATTCAGTGAAGAACTATAGAAATTGGGGATGCACCAAGATGGAAATTCAGGCCGATATTGATATCCGATATTAATATTTCTGCTATTAATATCGTTAACCGATATTTACCAGTGTTATGTATATTTCATTACAGTTTTTACAGTTTGTGGAAAAAAAGATGCAAATTGGTTGTTCATATCGACCCTGTTTCATCTATCGGACTAATACTAATGTTAAGAAATGACTAATATTGGCTGAAATTGATGTTGATGCCAAATTATTGTGAATCCCTAGTACAAATGTAATTACAAAACAAATCGTTATTATCAATTGTCTTGACTCGTCAAAGTGGTTGGCATTTTCTTCATCTTGACACAAGAGTCCTGCTTCATGTTATTCAGTGCCCGGTCATCAGAGCCTGAGCCTGACCCCATGAAGGAAAACAAGACTCACCCTTTCACCTTCCCTGGCGATTACTTAGTTTAGTTCTGTTGAATCCCAGGATGGCAGTTTGTAGTCCAGCCAAAGAACAAACCAAGATCACATAAGTCATACATTCAGATTCAGGAAAGACATATTTAGTTTTAGATTTTGGGAAATGTGGAGAAAGTGAGTAAAATTGTCCACAGAACTAATGCATATTTAATTTACTGCTGCAGGAAAATGTCATGTACCCTAAGTGAGATGTTTTTTTATGACTTTTTTTCTGTGAAAAGATGCTTTTCTGCACAGTCTCAACATCTTCCCACTGAAGAAATATGACTCACTGAATGTATGGTGACAGTGAAGAAGGATATATTTATATACATATGACTAATTTGTGACTTCATTATGAGTCACATCACCCCTGGTTATCCTGGTACATTTGGCTGCTTTTGCTTTGCTTATGGATATCCAGTAGCTCACTGTTTATGTGCTGCCATAAACAATGTCTTAAATGTTCATACCCACTGACCATTTTGTCAAAAACAAATCTTATAACATGGTTTCACATTAGACCCACAAACATTAATGGATGTTCTATGAGAAACTAATAAAAAGCAGTAAATGATTGAGAAGTAGAAGACAAAGTAGCAATTTTTTTTACTTGTGTTTGTAAAAAAAAAATGACCTGGTCTTGCTTTCCTTTCACATTTCAGGCGTAAAATCAAACTAGGTTGCCTTGAGGTCAGTGTGAAGGATTTTAAAGGTCATCAGTAGTTTTTTTCATTGCACATACGGCAATAACAAGCATCTCAATAGTGTTTAGTCCTCTATCACGCTCATCTTATCTTCCCCTCTTGTACCCCCTCCCCTTCTTTTCCACTCAGGAGGATTTTCGAAGTAAGGTTCAAGATTACATCAAGCACTACGCCAGATGATAGACGCATCGGCTTCCCCCAGCAGCCGTGCGACAAACAACCAAACTGCTTTACCTTACCTCTGCTTATCTGGCCGACTCCTCCACGTGTGAAACAGCAGCAGACTCTTTGACTCTTACTACTCCCCTCCACCTCTATATGACATGGCAACCCCCGCAATAAACTTCACACTGCAGAAATAATAAAGAAAAAGAAAAAAAATAGCAAAAAATGAAACAGAATTATGACTGCTTCAAAGGAAGGACTTGCAAATGAAATATATGCTTTAATTATGCTAATAAGTTGATTGTTACAGCAGCAACAATGTCCGAGTCGGCGCCTCGCCAAGGTGAACACGAGCCTGTTGGGAACGAGGCGTGGCGGGAAAAACACAACATGGAGTCTCACATGATGTTTCACCCAACAAGACCAGAAGTCACACTTGGCTGTTTTTAAATACAAGCTGAGAAAAGAACAAATCTCAGCTCTCTGTTTCAGTGCCTGCATTGTTTGTGTTGCTTATGAGAAAGTGCATGGGAGTCCACAAATGCTCACACATGCAAAAAAAAAAAAAAAACCACGCGTCGTATGTCGTCGTAGAGGGTGAGCACACACACTCACACACACACACGAAGGTTCCTCATTAGACAGCATGTGAATGATCACGTTTTGTTTCCGTTCTCAGCATGTTTGCGTTGTCCTGTGCTCAGCATTTAAATCACCTCTAATCTCTTTATACGTTGCTTCCAAGTTCTCCAAGTCTCCAAGTCTTTTTCTTTTGACTTTGTTGACTTTACTACCATAGCTTTTAATAATTTACAGAAATTGGGGGTGGTTTAAAATCTTTGCACAGTTCTCCAGCAGGTTACACACACAAAACATCTCATAGAGGTCATTTAAGTGTTTTCAGCTCCAGATACATAAAATACTGCCATGAAAAACACAAAGCCACATGTATTGTTTTTTTTTTTTTGTTTTTTTGTAATTCACCCCCTTCTTCATCTGTGCTCTTTACACCTTCGTATCTCGATCACGGTGTGTATGAGGAGCTTATTGCAAACTAAGTGCAATCCAAAAGTGCTTTGACATCTCACTGGCAAAGTTGGCTTTGTACTTAAATACTATCAAGTTTAAGTGAAATCATGAGGACTTTAAATGACTGGTTCAGATTTAATTTTTGCACCCATGAGAAATAAATGGTGATGGACTTTTACCTGTTTGGTTTTTATTCCAGTTTCTCCTGATTTAATTAAGAAGCAATGGAACTGAAGTTACATCACCTTACTTGACATCTTATAGCTAAAGTGTTTGGGGTGAAACTATCAGCAGTTGATAAAAATCCTGAACTTGGTAGAGTTCAGACGATCCTTTGGACATCCTGGATGCAACAATTTGAATGACCAGGTCTGTGATTTAAATGAAATGTTTACGACTTGTATGTGGATGCTTCTTTGATAACCGGTTAAAGTGGACAACTCTAAAAGTATCAACCTCTTTACACTCAGAGGTTTATATTAATTAACTGCACTCATAAAATATGTGCTATTTCAGCATAATTTAGGAAGGAAAATGTTCTCATTTTTAAAGGTAATACAAACTTCTTTTTTTAGGTTGATATGGGTTTGGTAGCACTCTAAAAAGAAACAAATACTGCTTTTTTATTTATTTTAAAATGAAAATTACACAGAAACAACCTGTGCAGCGTAATGGAGAATATCACTTTTATGCATTGTTCACATTTATATACTTAACAACAAACAAAAATAACTTTTCTGTTTACTCAAAATTGGGTTTGCAACTTTGAGTAAGCAAAGTTACCATTTACCACTGGTAAAGGGTGTTTTAGGTTTTCTACAGCTACAGAACTTTTAAAAAGCGTCCACCACCTTGGATGTTTGAACCTTTTTATTGCTTTTACAAATCAATCATGAGCAACAAAATGTGTATTTTCTGACGAACAAAAATTACAAAACACCTCTAATATCAAAGTGGAAGCTGATTTCTGCAACATAATAAAGTTAAACTTTATGTATTTTACATAGAAGTGATTGCATAAATATTCTCTCCTTTTAAAGTGACTGACCTAATTCAACCAGCCAAGTGGTGCTGATAGTCTCACAAGCAAGAAAACATCCTGAAGTGTTCATTTAAAGCTACAGAAAAATGGTTTTGAGACAACAAAGTTGATGTTCTGTTGAGGCCTAATCAAAGCCCAGAACTCAGTCCCACAGACTTGAAAGATTCTGTTGACAGCTGATCTCTATGCAGCTTGAACAGTTTAGCAGGAAAAATGGAGCTTCTGCATCCAGATGTGCAGCCTGATTTAGATCTATCTAAGATCTGGGGTATCTGCCAGAGCTACAATTACAAAATATTGACTTGAAGAGGTTAAATATTTTTCATCAATGTTTTATGTTAAATGTTTACATTTTTTGATAATTTTTTACTGTCAAAGACAAATTTTTATGTTGCTTTTGCAGTCATGAACCTTGGCCATTCTGCTTCTTTTGAGAAACGACATTCTTTTACCAGCAGCTTCGCCGAGTCTTTCTCTGTTGCTCTGAGGACAACACATATATTTGCACAAACGTTTAGACAGTCACAGTGTGACATGAATATGATGTGACTTGCCAGCATGATTTCTTCCTTCTCTTCTTTTCTATCATTCTGTTCCAGGTTTTTAGCTTATTTTTTCCCCACTGGTGAAAGTAAATGCAATGATCGCACTGTGTTCTGCTGAAATGAAAAACCCATCAGTGAGACAAATAGAGGCCAGTTAAAAGCAGCCGTGAAAATGGCTGCTTTGAAGCATGTCTTAAGGCTAAAGTAATAGACATTAGGTGCTAAATTATCTTTCAAAATTGGCCCCAAAGGTCATTTTTTGGTGTCTTATGGTTTTCCTTGTCATGCAGTTTCAATGTTTTCTCTTTAAAGTCATTACCTTTTCCCAGTGGATTTGTTAGGAAAAGAGCAAATATCCCTTCTTATTCTTTCACTCAAAAAGGAAAATATCAGAAACTATTTTTCAGTAACTCTTAAAAGTTTCTCTTAAGAATTTAATGCCTTTTTTTTTTTTAAAAAGAAGCTGTATATTGTGATGTTATCTTCTATCAATTCAAGCTACAACCTGACAAACTACCATCCTGCTTTGTCCTTCAACAACCAGCGCTGCCACATCTTTTACTGCAGTTTTGTGGCATACAGTCCTTTCTTCTTCTGGGTTCCCTACATGGTTGGATGGTTTGGTGAGGTGGAGCTACAAAGCTAACCGACTTACATTGATTAGCAGCTTTGTAATGCTCACATGTTCAGTTGCTTCAACTTGCTAAAGTTCAAACCAAGCCTCAGGATGGGTAATAGGTGATTTAAATTACTTTGAATGTGCCACGTAGTTGTTGGTGCTAGACAATAACAGATTGTTTTAATCCAAATCTCCTCTCTAAGGTGGACTGTTTTGATAAAGGACTTGAAAAACTGTCCTCTTCATTCCACAAACTCGTAGTGAGGCAGGTTTAGGAACTCTGTCCTATTCGTACCCACAATAACTGACTGTATCTCCACTGTCAGCGATTTGACTTGGTTGAGAGAGAACTGCAGACAGTGCAGATGTCTGTCAGTCACACACTGCACCAACCTTTGGAGGATCCACAATCAAACTGTACACTTGCCCTGAGGGAACTGCATATTGCATTATCCTGGGCCTGCAGTGACAGCTGACAGCGTCAAGCGGGTAACGAGACGGGTTAGTGCTATAAATCCTATTTCCTTCCAGTTTCTGGTCCCAACAAGCATTGTTGAGCGCAAATACAATCTCCAATAAGCTCTTGCAAAACAGCTTCAATTATCCTGCAGCACATTTTCCCCTCTCCTTTGAGAAGGCTCGGAGTCGGGGAGAGGAAGAAAAATAACAAGAAGCTGAAGAAATCCCTGTGGACGGCACACCTGACTGCCACACATGCGAGGAGCTTAATCAGCCTAAATGATGAAGGGTCATTTATCACAGCAATTGGCTGAAGCCAGCACTTTTGTAACTTGGGGCAACATTTTGACCAGTGGACAATTTAAAGGGTGCAAGTTCTAACAAAGATCTTGACTTGCAGAGATAGTTAGCAGCAGAGAAGCTGAAAATATATTTTGCCAGAGGCTAGAGTGTTGAGAGTTTTTTTTTTTTATTCAACTCGAAGAGTCAAACTGAACAAAAGTAGATTTCATTTCAGAAAACTTTTAACAGCAACTGAACCGGTGGAGTTAATAATCGCTGCTTCTTGTATGTGCATGTTTTCTTGATTTGGTGAACATGGTTCCCTACATGAGCGCATTTCCCTTCTGCCTTTTAATTCTTTCAGATCATCTGTCAGAATAAATAACCTTCTCTCTTTTTTATCACATGACTCATCTCCTTAGTCATATTCTCACTATCTTATGGGAAAATAAAATGGAAAAAGAGCAGCAATAATATTGCTGCTGGCATAAACGATGTCCATTTATTTCCCACCATGGATGAGTGCAGTGCTGGAGTTTGTGGAGGGCAGCTTCTTTTTGCTGGTTAAATTTGAGGATGAGCTTTTTATGGTTTTAACAGTTGGTCCATTACCTACTAAACTCTGAGAGGTGACCTATTATGCTTCCTTAAACAGATTAGGATAGATCTTTGGGCAAAACAAAACATGTTCATTTCATTTTATTTATTAATTTCATTCTTTGATATAAGATTTCAATCTGGTCAGGCCAACCTAGAGCTCCTTTCAGGATGAGCCGCGCCCCAACTCAGCGCTTACATGAAAATGTCTGAAAACAGATGCGCAATTATACAACCGTACATTGAAAAGCAGAAGTGGAGCCTCCTGCACAACCAACAAGAATGCAGCACGTGGTTCCTGGATGGTACGTCTACAATATAACATTCATCTTTCCCAGCAGCCATTGTACAGCGGTAAAATCAGCTGACCAAACATACTGGAGCTCAGTTTCGGTCGCTTGGTAACAGGGCTGAGGTTGCTAGGTAACAGCACAGTGCCTTTGGGATTTGACTAAAAGGTTTTTGCAAAAAACAATCAAAAAATTATTAATTTATTACCAAAAAATGGTTGAAGAGATTTCTTAAGCGCTTGGACTAAGTAGTAGAGACCTGAATGGATCATATATAGAAATATACAAAATATGAATTTTGCATCATAGGTCCCCTTTAAGCTAAGTTCACCACAATGCTCTGTTGCTTTTATCATTTCATTGGCTCTCCAGGTAAAATTTGAAAACTTGATGTTTGTTTTAAATATGTGCACAAAAAATATTTATATTTGCCCTTCCAATTAATTAATTGAGAGAACAATAATGCCATTGGAGGTTCAACATAAATCTCCTCCTCTCAATCTCTCACTCACTTATTTTCCCACCTCGCTTTATTTCTCTACTCCCAACACAAAGTGGTAATTCTGTCCCCAGTAGTGTGTTAAAAAACAATTGGATCCCTGTAGAAAATTCTGTTAGATTTCACTTTGTGCTCATAAATTGTGAGTCTGGGCAGCCTGAGTGTTTCCTCAGGGCAATAACCTGTGGTTTTCTATTAGGGAGAATAAATGACAAAAAGTCTCAGTCCAGTCAGGATTTTGTAACACGCGCAACATGCCAGTCATCATCTCAGAGCAATTTCTGTAAGTCCTGCTCTGGGAAAACTCATGTAAATCTTGGCTCAATGAACTGGGATGAAGTGTTTTTAAGGTTTGGATGAGGATAAGAATGGCCTTCGATGATGTACAGAGGATGGTGGTTAGTTTTTTTTTGGAGGATCGGTGCCGAATCTCAAATTGTCTGAGTGAAGAGGCACAGAATGCTGTGTGCTTGGAGTCAGAGCCAATAGCCGAGTATAAAACATCAACACCACTTATTTATCCTGCTTATGTTCAACAATGGGAAGACAGGTTGGATTTTTTCACAGCTACGTCCACCAGATAAAGAGTTTTTTTTATGATCTCCATGGCAACATCTCTGAATCCATCTAGCTATGATGGCAGTTAAACTCCAATCCATTTGTTTGGATTTTATGTTATAGACTAACACAAAGTAGCATGTAATTGTGAAGTAGAAGGAAAATAATAAATGATTCTCACATTTTTACAAATAAAAATATTGAAAATGTAACCATATTCTACTCCTCGTTCTCTCAAGTCAGTTCCTTCTCAAGCCACGTTAAATTTGAATTTTCTTCCCCATAAAGCTTTCAAGTCTTACCACAGATTCTTAATTTGATTTAGATTTGGACTTTGACTGGGCCATTTGTAACAAATACCTTAATCTTAAACTTTCTGGCTCTGTGTTAATAGTCATTTTCCTGGTGGTTGTCCTCGAGATCCAAGTCTTTTCCAGTGTTTAAACAAGTTTTCTTCAAGAACTGCCATGTAATCAGCTTCATACATCTTCCCATCAACTTTGACCAGGTTTAAAGTCTCTGCAGAAGAAACTGGTCCCCACAGTATGATGCTACCATTGTGTTGTGTTCATGGTCAAATACTGGTTTGCATGTTGGCCAAAAAATATATCTTGGCATCATCTGACCAGAGCACCTTCTTCCATGTTTTTGGCTTTAATAGAGAACAGCAAATAGTTTTACTGTCAGCAGATTACTTGTGAAGGCAAGTGGTTGCACTAGAGTTCATTTATGTGTACCAGAGTAAAATGGTACATATCAAAAGCAAAATTATATATCTTTATTCTGCTATTTTGTCCTACTTATCAGTAACACACTTCAACTCTTTATTTTGGTTTATCTAAAAAAAAAAAAAAAAAAAAAAAAAAAAAAAAATAAAAAAAAAAAAAAAAATAAAAATAATAATAAAAAAAAAAAAAAAAAAAAAAAAAAAATAATAATAATAATAATAATAATAATAATAATAATAATAATAATAATAATAATAATAAACACAAATTTGCAGCAGATAATCCCCATATATTTACTACTGGTGGTGTTTGGATGCATTTTTCATTAATACGACCTTAACAAAAAAAGACAGCTTTATTTTATTCTATATTTTTGATGCATATAAAATGAAAGGAAATAACTTGGGACTCCCCCATCTTCTGATAATCGTTATAGAAGAAGCTGCTGAGTTAAAAAAAATGTTACTGTGAGTGTTTACAAATAGTTTTTACAGCATTTGTTGATTTTTTCCGCTTAGGCGTTTCTTAGGCTGTCAGTCTGACAGATGATCAATAAAAGCAGAGATTGCTTTTGGTGGAATCAAACTTACACCCTTCTGTTTGTTGCTGATCATAATTTCATGCTGTCAGTTCCACATCTACTGCAGGTTTCCTCAACAGTCCACACACACCCACCCACACACACACACACACACACACGTTTGCGTAGCTATCTTTGTGGGGACTATCCATTGACTTCCATTCATTTCTACAGCCTAAACCTTACATTTACCCTTTTCCTAACCCTATCCATCACATACCTAACCCTAACAAAAACTCAATTCACACCTAACTCTGTCCTAACTCTGACCCCTGACCCTAAAACAGGGTTTCACCTTGTGGGGACAAGGCTTCGGTCCCCACAAGGAGCAGTTGATCCCCACAATATAGTATATGTCAGGAAAATCATCCCCACAAGGTATTATAAACAAACACACACCCACGCACACACAAATATTTGCATGGCTATCTTTGTGGGGACTTTCCATTGACTTCAATTCTTTTCTACAGCCTAAACCTGACTCCTACCTTAACCCAAACCCTCAGTCATTACATACCTAATCCTAACCAAAACGCAATTCACATTTTGGTCCTAAATCTAACCCCTGACCCAAAAACAGCATTTCCCCACAACGTAGCATGTGTCAAGAAAATGGTCCCCACAAGTTATTACAAACACATGCACACACACATGCTGAATTTATTTACGTGAACATATAAAACAGATGAAACGCAGTGTTTTGCAGATTCCTCAGTAAATGTCTTTGCATGTCCACATTCAGGCGTGTCAGACGTCCACATCCGTCCAAATGCTTGTCCCAGTCAATGAACAGACTCAGGTGTTGCGTTCACGCCTCTCACTGCGCCTAAGAGAAAAGAGCCTCGCTATTTCATTTGTTCTGCTTCAGAAGCTGCCCACACTGTTTCCAGCTGTGGGAGGCATTTCAGTGTGCTGCGAGATTAACTTGGAAGACTGCAAACAATAATACATTTAGTCATGCCAACTTACACAGAAACGGTGTAATTAAATAAGCCTCCATCTTTTCTGCTTTGCTGAAGCAGAGCAACAATGAAGGCTGATAAACAATGCAGTCCGGATCACTGATGCGCACAAACTGCACTACCAGTCATCCATGTTTTAATGCAAATCAGCATGAGATAGAAGACCAGATAGTGAAAACATTAACATTTTGTAAATAAAATGCACTGTTTTTTTATGCATACAAATATCATACTAATATACAAACCTCTGTGCAACTTTTGTCATATTTAATATCTCGTGATGCCCACCCACAATGGTATTATGCATTATAGTGAAGCCAGCCGATACCCGGCATCTTTCTGTGCACCAGCTTAGCTTCACTTCTTGCTCAAACTGAGCTGTCAGCTGTCAGTCTGTGATATTTAAACAAATCCAAACTATTTAGGTGAACTCATTTTCCCTAGCAACAGTCATGCAGCCTAATTTCTCTGTGTAGGTTTGCTTATTTTTCTGTCTTAAACGATCGGCCACAAATAACATGTCTTTCTTCACAGATTAATGAGTGAGTGGTGTGGTTACACACATTAATGTCTTGTTTTACCTCCAATGATTCCAAAATATCTGCATTCACACACCACACAAAACGGAAGAGCTGAGATGTTTAAACAAGGGAGACGTTATAACGTCTCCCTTGTGTGCAGTCGTTGTCAAGAGCCCAGTGTGTTTCCACTGAGAGTTTGCTGTCAACTGCATCCCACACGAATTACCTCGTAAGCAGCTCCTCAGTTTTCAGGCGTAGCTCCCATGCTAATTGTCTTTAATAGGAAAAGTAGTCTCAGTTGGTTTCTGCAGAAGCAGGTGTTCACATCAACCAGGAGAATATATAATTCAGCAGGGGGTTAAACGTTTTACAGGTCTAGCTTTTGTCACTCTTCTCTTTTTTTTAACAACACAACAGAAGGAGAATGCGACAAGGGGCCGAGGGTGATGCATCTCGCTCAGACGCAATGAAACATTTAGAAACCCTCCTTCATTGTTTTACATGACAGAGAGGCATCGTAATAAGCTGACTGAACAATTTTGGAAAGATAATATTTCCTAACATTGACCTGTTCAACCTACGTAACCCCATATCACAACACTGCCTCCGCAGGTTTCTCTAGCAAACGCTCGGTTTGATAACAGCCTCACTTTTTCTGCCATTTGCATTATCAGGATGCACTCATTAAATTTCAAACAGGCTAAGTCATGGCTCATCAGAGAAAAAGACCCTTTTCAAATGCTCTAGAATCCAATATGCATGTTTTCTGTCAAACTGAAGGCTTTTTCCACCCCATTAGCCTCGCTAATAAGCTGTTGTCTCTGGGCTACGCAGATGTTTAGTCCCAATAAAAGACTCTGCTGCTCCGCTGCTCAAACAATGTAAGAGTGGAAACACTTACATTTACTAGTCACTAATGTAAGAGTGTTTCCACTCTTAGCTCAAGACTTTAAGGTGAGACAAAATGGAAAAATGGAAACAACTGAAAACTATTAGTGGAAACTTCTGATGCAGCAACTGATGCAGCAAAGTAACACAATTCATGTTTTGGCTCTGAATGGTGATCTAAAGATCTAAACCAAAACCAAAAATTATACACACACACACACACACACACACACACACACATATATATATATATATATAAACTACAAGGCAAACCAAAAATTATACATGGCACAAAGACAGCTTTGTGATGTCTTTGTGCCATGCAGATATATATATATATATTGGTTCATTAGATGATGGAATACTGGAAAGTGTAATGTTTTGGGTCAATATATAGTATGCGTATGTAAATAGCCCTTTGACACTGTATTCCTTGACATTTGTGAATCAAATAAAATCCTTTTCCGTTGGATTTGAAATGATCACATCTTACAGGAAACCTGCAGGGCAGTCGTTTTTCAAACATAATCCCTGAACTAAAACCAAATTTAAATAGTCCTTCCAATTTCCTTCACCTACGTGGCACAAAGACATCACAAAGCTTTAACTGAGTATTTTTCTCCTTGGAGAAATAATTACACTGTGGAACATTGTGTGGCTTAGCAATACAGTTGAAATATAATTCTACTAAATACAAAGGGAATACACACTTGAGATGTACACACAAGAAATTCCAAAAGCACTAGTTATTGTGGGTATTAAAGCTAAGGCTTAAAGGGTTATTACAAGCTAAAATATGTTCATTATCATCATATTTCGCATTGGGAGTGTTTATTTTGACCAGTTTGTTCAGTTAAAACCGGGTGGTTCCTTGTTTCACTGCTTGCTGATTGAATTGTATTCCCTGATTCCAGCTCAGTCACTTGCTGTCACATTTTAAAATAGTTCCTCATGAGGGAAAATGTACAGCTGTGCTCCTTTATAAACCAGTCCATCCCTTATGTGTCATCCATGATTATCCTGAAGAGTAAATACATCTGCTGGGTTGTGCTGCCACACGCTTCTCATATTTGTCTTGGACTTTTCCTGTTTTTAGTACAATTTCATCTTTCACTTAATTAGTGAAAGATGAAATGGGAGCTCCCAACATGGAGCTCCCATTTTTTCCCCCTTATACATCCTTCCCTCCTCTTTCCTTCCACCCACTTCCTCTCTTTCCTCGACATTCTCCATCTTTTCCCTCTTCACCTCTGTCTCCAGAGACAGACGACTGTAAAGCTTCAGAGAGTGGAGCATCAAACTGGTCTGATGAAGCTGCTTCCTATGATGATGATGATGATGATGATGATGATGATGATGATGATGATGATGATGATGATGATGATGATGAGAAGGTAAACAGAGGATGCACACCTTGACATATGCAAATTTGTTTACATGCCTTGTAGTTTATTTTTACTCATTTTTCATTTTTTTTGGCTGTGTACCTGATAATTCATGAATAAATATATGACATTAGATTCCCAGCAAACAAACAAGCCTTCTTGGTTCTAGTGGAGTGATATAAAGATCTTTGTCACTTAATTTACTCGATTTGCCCTCCTTGTTAGGGTATCATCTCCCAGGCTGCCTGCTGGTGGATTTCAATGTTTCTTGAGGGTCTACTGGGACACTGACAGTGACATAAATACACCAGGGAGAAAGTGGAGCAGCATTCTGAGTACTGGAAATGACATGGACTATCATTAGTGACAGACATCGGTGGATAACAGTATGTTGTCTGTATTCCACATGAGGAGACAGCAGGAGGAGGATTGGAGCAGGTCCTGGCGTCACACGTTGCTCTTCCACCTTTTCTTCTTCTCGTTTATTCTCTCTGCACAGCTATAGGCTGGATGAACTCTGGCTGCAGGAAGCTTTTGAATTAAACAGCATTGGTATTCATGTTTTATATTTTCTTAGTTTAGGAAGTTTATTTTGGGTTTTCATATTTCAGGATTGATACAGGTTATAGCTAATTTCCCCCTATATAAAGCAAACTACACCTCTAACTCACTATTATCCTATAAAGAATCTGCTGGTAAGGTGCATTGTGGGATAGAAGGATCAACAAAATGCAAAATCCACAACACAACAGCAAAGAGCCACAACAGACGTACTAATAATGCTAAATCAGAAGTTATCCTAGCAAGTTTATCATTATTTCCATTTTAGTATAACCTTTGTGACTTTGGGTCTTTTGTATTTTGTTCACCCTTTTGCACTAATGCATGTTGGATTATATTGTCAGGAATTGTACAAACAGGAAAAGTCAGACAAAAATCTGTTTGTAAAAACTGGGCAGTTCAGCTGATTTAGCTCACATGGCCTTTAGGAAATATGGCTGAAGAAAAATCATTCAGTTGTTAAATTAAAACATTTTACAAACATTTTAATGTTATTTGATAATAAAACTTTTGCTTGTTTAGCCAAATATGTAACCCACATTTACCTTGAGTATAGCATAATAAATTCAGAAATAAGTCTGAAGAGAGACGGCTAGTTAGCTTGAATTTAGCAAAACCTATCATGTAAACTGGCTTCATCATTTTCTTTAAAAAAGGAAAGTATTTATTTTACACCACAGAATGTTAATCCTCTTCGTATTTAGTAACTAAGGAGATCAGTTAGTGTAAATTTAGACAGACTGACAGATTTGATACTGAAAATAGCAGACAGTCTGTATCATGTTCTCACAGTTTAATCCTGCTTGAATTGTGGGAAAACATTTCATCTTCCAGTATTCCTTCTCCATAATCTTCAGCATCCCTTCAGATAGGGGTGCTGAAACCCCTCTAAATAATCTGACTGTGTTTGTTAAAGTTTCCATGTCGTGTTGTATGTAAATGGAGAACGATGTTGAATGCAAATAACTGTAGATGGTTCTGTTTACATGTGTGCCAAAGACAGGAGTAGAAATTGAGTTTGTGTATATGCATATAATTTTCTAATATACTGACTGATATTTATGATAAAGAGCTATAGATATCCATATTTTTCTAAATATAAGGGGAACATACATATGGAAATAGCCCACACCGTTTCGATCATCCAGTTTTACAGAGTTTAATGCATCTTGCCCTCCGACTTAGAAAAACTGCAACTTTAAATTTTACATTTGTCTGTTGAGTCTGAGAAATTCCTCCTGAAATCTCTCTAACTTCAAACTGAGACGGTCTCCAGCCATTATGAGGGATAGAAATCTTTCTAACAAAGATTTAAGGAAGGGTTGAAGAATTAGCCTGAAATCAAGCACAGCACAGTCCCTATCAATGCAATATTTATTCTTAATCTTTCTGATTTCTTCCCTTTCAGTGAGCTTGATAGTTATTTAATGACTGCACAGACTGACCCATTGCTTCTGTCTAGGTTTCAGTGGTTCTTCACTTTCAGTGCTCGCCTCTGTCTAACTATCCTCAGGTCCCCTTTGTTCTTCATACGTTATTCACCAGGGAGAGTCAACTTCTTAATAAGGTCAGTTAGAATCCGTCTTTCTGACAGTGAATCTTCATCTGTCTCACATCCTTCGGAGTTCAGAGTTTTACAAGCTTTGACATCAGAGTTGATTAAAAATTGAACAATATCAAAGGTTGGAAGTTGGGTCCTTAGACCATACATTACTACAATTAAAAAATATCCATACCAGTTGTACAATTTGACATTTCTCATACAATGATACAATCACAAAGTGTAGCATGTTTTACTGTGATTATTTGTGACTTACTAACAGAAAGCTTGGATCTTTATTGCAGGCCCTGCAGTAGTCTGGCTGTTGAGACCAGGTTTACCTTAAACAGAGGAGCCACACGGCCCACATGAGCCAACTTGTTTAGTGGCGTTTTTCCTTCTATCTAAGAGATTTTGTTTAGAAGTTGGGGATAAAAGTATTTTTTAGCAAGAACTCAAGTTGTCTCTGCTTCTTTTTTCTGTGTCAGGTCAGTGTGTAACAAGTACTTTTCAAACACTTAAGCTAACATTAGTTTATCTTATCTTATCTTATCTTATCTTATCTTATCTTATCTTATCTTATCTTATCTTATCTTATCTTATCTTATCCAGTGCAATATCTGATGGTGTTCTTATTCCAGTTTCATTTCTGGAAGGCTCAAAGGTTACCCTTACCTAACAGTGCAAATCTTGAGGATAGAGGTAGGAGATCTTTTTGGCTGTAGTTTGGTTCACAAAACTATTCTGGAAGTTGGGTTATGCTCTTTGTAAAAAATAAATAAATAAAAAAGAGGAAATGCTTGGCAGGTGATGGAATGACCTTCACCAGTTTGTGCGTCAATTCCAGTTAAAGCACCAAAGTGGAGCGAGTTGGAAAATTAAAGTCCTGCTGGACTCTGTCAGGAGAAAGAAATCATATCTCTACCTAAAAATAAAAAAACCTCAGCATAGATAGTTGATTCAGTAAATAATCTCTGCCACCAATTTAAAAAAACTCTCTGATCATACTAGCCTCATTATTACCTCCCTTCATAAAACCTAATCTCACTTTACTGCTGTGTTTTTAACTAAATGTACTAAAGTCTAATTGCAAAATGTAGCAATTTTTATGGGTAAACATTAAAGATAAACCTTGCAATAATATTTTTGCTCAGAAAACTTGTGAAAGTCTCCACACAATGAGTGGATGAATTCATCAGAATTTGTTGAACTCCTGTTGTAAACATGGCATGATTAATTTAAAAATAATCTAAAATGTTAAGACTATTACATTCAATCACACTGGACAGGTAGTGCGATGCTGTCCTTAAAACAAGACACAAACTGCAGAGGATTTCTTCAATTAGTCAGGTTTGACTTGAACTTACCTGCAAATCTTTGAGGAGTAAAAAGAATTTCTGGTACATAGTGAAAGATTTTTTCTCTGCATTTCTAAAAGAAATCATGAATTTGGAGCCCCATCATTAGGTTTTAGCAACTTCCTGGCCACTGATTGTTGAATCACACACAAAAAAAATTTATTCAAGATTCAAAATAAAAACACACTAAACCGCCTTCTGTCATTGTATCATAGCAGGGAATCTGTGGTGTGTGTATTCAACACATTATTCAAACATTTTATTGAAAATCTCTTCACAATCACAGATTTCTGAATCAATCAGTGAAAGTCATTCCAACAGAAGACGTTTTATATATTTGTTTCATAACAAACATGGCTCTCCCTCTTTTGTCTTCACGAGGTTTTGGCACAAACTGCAAACTGTGGGTGTATCTCAAAGTGTGTTTTGCTGACAGGCAGGTTACAGGTCAATGAATTTATAAAGGAAAAAGAGCATTTGAAAATATCAATGGAGGACTAGTTCACGCGGCACACTCTACTGCACTGAGAGATCATGAATCAATAGAAACCCAAGGTTCATGATTCACAAACTGCTTTGGGTGAAGACGATGCTCAGGAGCGTTGGATAACTTAAAGTTACCCACTGCTTTGAATCTTCTTTTTTATCTTTATTTTTACAATATCATCTGCCCACTGTTTAACCAGCGTCTCATTTTCATGGCTATATATGTGGAAGTTCTTAAAAAGTAAGCTGGAGTTTGACGATCTTTTCCAAAACGTGCTTCCCGTTTCCTGAACTTACACCCTTGACTTGGGGAGAACTGGTAGTGCAGATAAAATACATGAAATGCAACAAAATCATGACACAATAATCACAAAGCTGTACATACTACGTACAGTTTAGGTACAGTGTATGCATACATGTAAGGACGAGAATATTTGTGGGTTTCCTGTCAGAGCTTTCAGTCGTCTGTTCCTTTGTTGTTGAAAGCACTTGTTTAATTTTTGTACAATCACATCCAGCATCCATTTGAGCCGTTTCTGACTAAATAGTTTTAGGTACAATATACTATCACCAGTCAGTTTTCTGGTCCAGATTCAAGTGAACATTGCAGCAAAAGGTAAACCCAAGAAATGACTCCGATCTTTGAAGATGAAACAAACATGTAATGGACGTTAAGTTCTTCACAGATCCACTGAAGTGGAGCCTATGTTTAGGGCCTGGAGTTCATCTTTTTCCTACCAACATAACCCTGTCCCCAACACTGACACTGGTGCTAGCGCAGGGGGTAAAAAGCATGTTTTGACTTGTAACGCCGGCCCTGGATTGTTCCCTTTATTAAATAATCCCCTCGCTGCGCTTGCTCCTCCACACCACCAGGGCTGCCATGAGGATGGTGACCAGGATGGGAACCACAATGAAAGAAGCCAAGATGTGGTTTGGAGGGTCCCTGGGTCGTCGTCCATACATTGAGCAGTTATGGAAGTAGCGCCTGTGGACCTGGATGAAGAACACGTCCACCAGTCGATTGGGCCAGTAGCAGTTCATGTTCAATGCCAACAGGTATGTGCAGTTTGTTAGCTCTTCATAGAATCTGCAAGGTAGAAACACACAAAGCAAACCAGTCACATACTGAAAAAAATAAATACATTTTCTTACTATATCTGCAGTGTACAGTTCACCATAAGCCATGCAGGAAACACAGAAAACCTGCTGATAAGGACACTCTGGTCAGACAAAGACCCTAAGGATTCACCCAGAGCTGTATTGTTAGATGAAATATATTATAATGGCTTAGACAAAAACCAGCTCTAAATTATATTAATAACAATGACACACTCGACCCAGTCTGACAAACCTGAGATCTTTTGCAAAGAGAAACCGGCAAAATGTCATTCTGCATGTTCAAATCTGGTAAAGACGTACCCAAATCGACTTGAAGTTTAAATGGTAACGTAATGCTATTGCTAATGGGGTCAGATTTTGATTGGTTGTCAGACATAAAACTAGCCCCTTTGTTTAGGGTAATGTTACTTATGACATTCCTTAGGGAGATTAAGAAGAGTTAGTAACAAGATTTCCAGCTGCTTCTTCTTTATGTTGTTTTGAGTGTAAGACGCAAATGACAGAAAGCAAATCAAAGTATATTTTCGTATTTTGTCCCCACAAAGAAACCCATTTATCTAACAGCACATTAACTCAGGTTGGCCTGGAAGCAACAAACATTCTTGTTTTCAGCTGTCAGCTCTCTGACTGCGGAAATACACCTTTACAACGGCCATAAAAGAAGATAAACACGGTTTTTATGGGAAGTTTAGTGGTTCACATAAAGGTTTGTGGGAAAGAGACAGCATTTTAGTGTCTTTGAATGTGGAGCACATTTCTTATTTTAATTGCTTATGCTTATGGAGAAAATCACACTTTTTTATATTTTGTTTGCTGAAAACATCTGTGAACTACGGCTGGAAATTTGTCTAATGAGACCTCTGGGACCATCGTGAAAGACTAAAGTTGCAGACCTTAAAAGCAGGCACTTTCTAAAATACTCAACATTCCTTGCGGGAACTGCAGAGTGAGTTGGGTAATTTTCCCTCTGGATGTCTTCAACAAGTGACTTCCATCATTAGTGTGTAATCCATCAGTTTCATGTTTTTGAAGCTAAGAATTTACACTTTGACGTTTGATTTGAGCTCCAAAGCTCACATTTAAGATGTTCTAGTAATGACTAACATCTTTTGATGATGCACCCCAGCAATAGGTCGTGTTTTGTGGAACAGCAGCTGAAGGCTGTTTGGCATGGAACCATCACAACAGAGAACCGTGTGCGTCTTCAGGTGGTGGGTTCACTCCGTCTGGGTGTTTTCGTCTTTCCTCTGCTGTCTCCTTGAAGCTTTACAAATCAGTTGTGGTAGAGAAGGAGAGAGAGAGAAAATAAATGAATTCTGGTCCTGCTGCTGGTCTAATGAGCGCCGCGGTCTGAGGGGGTGTTTCCGAGTCACGAATGGAAAGGAGACACAGCGGAGTCGAGACAGGAGGAATGAACAAAGAGAGATGCCCTTGGTTACCAGTTCACCCCATGTAGCTAAGGTTAGGATCAAATTCAACCTGACAGGGTGGCAACTTTGTGAGATTCTGTGTGCATTTGTGTTTCTACACACAGTTCACTGAAGGACTGAATGCATTGCCCTACATAATTTGTGTCAAACACTCATTTTACTATGAAGTCTGCTCAAGCAAAGAGAATTTGCGTTTATGACCGGCATCCATGTCAGACACCTGGCTTTAGCGTTATCCTACAGTCATATGGAGAGTTAGTTTAGTTATGGGAATTAAGGTAAAATATGTACTTTTGCATTTATTGCTAATAAAATATCTACATAAATACTGGCATAATTAGATTATAGACCTTTAAAAAGCATAAAAGAGGAATGCTTATGAAATATGCAAATAAATTATGACCTAAAATTTGCATGTCTGGGTTTTCACAGGGTCTTTCTCAAAAAATATGAATGTTAGGCTAATTAATCTTTTTATATTGCTTTTAGGTGTGTATGTGCGTCTGGTTGTCTCAGTGGTACCAATGTTTCTGCCCAGTGACCACTGTAGGTAAACACCGGCTTCCCATTGATCTCAGACAAACAAGCAGATGAAGAAAACAAAAGATGGTGTCAGTGTCAACTGATTTTGTTGTTGCACAAGGAGTTGGCAAAGTTCAGCTGAAGCATATTTTATTATTCACAGAAAGAAATTAAATATACCCCTATTTGTGGTGATTTTTTTGTTGAACATAAATCCAAACTATTTGCAGGAAATTTGCCAATTTTTGGATTTTTTGTGTACAACATATCTAAAATATTTAAAAGAAAGTTCAGCTTAGGGAGATGAAAGGTGCAATGCTTCTTAAAATGCTATTTATTGATATTTGGAAAGCAGCTAATCCATGAGTGTATTTATTTTCTTTGGGTTTGATTGGCTGTACCATGAAGAACAAGATAAGGAAGACTGTAGATGTTCACTTCTGCGGTTAAGCTAGATGGTTTCATCTTATGGTACATTTGGTATTTGATCAATTAAAATAATATGTACTGTCAGAAGGGTCTCAAGTATTCATGGATTTTAGCGATTCACATATGATTGTAGTCTCTTCTATGAATACCAGAGGTCAATGTGGTAACTCTCAATATCTTTGTGGATTCATAGATAACATATTTTCCGCACTATAAGGTGTACCTAAAAACCTTCAATTTCCTCAAAAGCCGACGGTGCGCCTTATAACCCGGTGTGCCTTATATATGAACCAATATTGAGCCACAACAGGTCTAGCAACTACGGTAAGCAGCTGCCAACTTCATTTTCACCTGTTGAAGAAGACACTCGCGGTGCATGCTGGGAGAGTTGTCAGAATGCTGGTTTGTAATCTATTAATAAAGTTTGACTGACTTATCTACCTACCGACCATCTACAATCAGGTCGTCTGCAGGTCATTTAGCACCATGTTCTCCACCAACATGCTGTGCGCAAACAGAGAAGGGTGACCATCGTCCGGCCGCCCCGGCCCAGTCGGGAAGGCTCTCCTTGCCGACGAGAGTTGGACTGTTTGGTTGACATTCCCTTTTAGTGCAGCTCCATCTAGTGGCTGCATAACATAACTCCAGCCTCTACTCTAGTGTCTATTCTATATGCCTTATAATCCAGTGCGCCTTATAGTGCAGAAAATACGGTAGTTTTAGCATCCATTTGCCATTTGGCAATTGAGCAAATGGAGCTTATTGTTTTCTTTCTATCCCTTCAGCTTGTAAACTGTATTAGAAGGAAACAGGGCAAATGAAGTTTACAACATCTACAATCACGTCTGATATTTTCCTCTTTGATCAGTGCTGTGATGATCTGCTGAGGACACTAATTGGCACAGACATGTTATTGCCTTCTAGTTTTTCCCACTCAAGCAGAGGCATTAGGTCCAATGTCCTCTGGGTACTCAGTTTAAATTCTCAAAGAGACATTCCTCCGGTCAACCTGACCAGATAACATCTTTTACGATGAAGGATGTGGAATGACGACAGAAAATAGATGATGTAAAGCAGTTCCATGTTGTAAACTCCTTTGACCTTCTTTAAATCTAATAGAGGAGATTTAATGAATTACCCACTGTCATATAAATCAACAAGAGTACAAAAAAACATATTTCAAATAAAATTATAATAAATAAATTATTATATAAATTGCAGGTATAGAGAGCTGTTAGCAGGTCCTCTGGCTACATGCTGAAAACTGAATCTCCATTTTAAAACATGATGTTATATCTATATGTGCATTCTTCTATCATAGACTGGGAAAAAATGATTTTTGTAAATTCAGTCTGAGGCATAAGGGACCTAATTTGAAACATTGGAAGCTTCAAGCCATGCATGCTATTTCTGAAGGAAATAAATTAAAACACTCAACATGCAAATTGTGTAAAATAAAAAGAAAAGAACAAGAAAATCATTTCAGTGTAAAAGCAGGCAAACAGAAAAACTAAAAAAGCTGCAAATCAACAATAAAAAAGGAGAAAGTTGGTTTAAATAAATATGGTTATGATAAATCCCACCTGCCATATAGAAGATATTGAGCAGATTAGTCTCAATTAGGAAGGCAAACTGCATCCTGAGTAGTTTGATCTGTTAACTGAGAAGCACCTTGATAGTGAATAAATTAAAGAAAAACACAGAAAATGCTCTCCATTAACTGAAGAACTGATTCAGGACTGTTCGCTTATAGAATACAGACTCACTCACAAAGGCAACTAGCTGCAGAGGACAAGTATGTCAGCAGATACATGTGGTGTTTATAAAAAAAATAATGATACTTTATGATGAGAGGTGCAGCATTTATCACTGCAAGCTGCTGGTGAGTCGAGTTATTCATGCAGACTGCCAACAGACATCGTTATCTCCTCTGTTATAAACCTTCACAGTGCAGTTCAGATAAATAATTCTTGCTCTCGATTCGCTTGCATCCACGTACATACAACACTCCTGGCGTTCATCTCATATTCTCCGATGGCTTTCAATATCACATTTTTCCACCTGGAAAACTAAGGCGCCATTTGGGAACAGCCTTTGCAGAGATTATCCTCACGTTTTGGTTGTTTGTATTATTCTGCCCTCCCTGTAACCGCAGACTCATATTAAATTTAAAGCAAATTAAATTCAGCCGTGTTAAAGCTCTCTTTAAAATTACGTACAGACCGGCGACCGTCTCTGGGGTCCCACCATGCTGTTAGTCAGGCGTTTAGTCCGGCTTCCTGTGTAAAAAACACTGGAGTCTCATGTTTTTGCATGAAGCTGCTTTGACATCGCAGCAGGTGTTCTACAATTGAGTGAAGGCAAAAAATGACAGGAATAAAACTGCAAAAATGTCTCAGGTTTCATTGTCACGGCTAGCAGTTAGTTTGAAAAACCTCCAAGTTACAGCTGCTTCACACAGGACTTTACTGTTGCACATTCACATTAGTTCATCAACTAGTGCTAAATGAACTGAAGGGAATCTTGCCAAACTTAAAAAGGTGAATCTCTTATGATTCAGTCGTCAAACCGTTACCAGACTGCAACCAGTGAACAATTAAAAGGTCAAGCCTTGTTGTGTTTTCAGAGCTTCGACAACATCAGCCCTCAGGGATGATTCTTCTAATTATTTTTAACAGCAGCGACATGCTAATTGTCCTTTTGTTTATTATAATAAAGTGGAACGTCTGATAAGATACCCCCTACAAGAGAAGTGGGCGACGAGGCACCAAAGTCTTTTAACAGGAGCAACAACAGGAAGATTAAAGATTCATGTAATTTCACACATGAATGCCAGTCCACAAAGATTTTACAGTTTGCAGTTTGAGTACATTACCTGATATGACTGTTCTGGTTCTCATTAGAGAACCAAGAGAAACTACTTCCTGATCTCCAGTCTAAATCATTTATTCCCTTAAGGTCCACTGGTAAATTACAGAGACTGAAATCAACCTGTTTAATAACTAAATGACAAAATGTATTGTTGCTTGTTCATGGTAATATTTTCAATTAATTTGATGCTAATGGGGAACTTACCAGCAAACAATATTTGGCTAAAATGATGCTGTTTGGCTTTCAATGTACTAAATTTAATCTGTATTCAAAAATAATTTATAGTGTAATAATTATTTGTATCTCAATCTGAACCAAATCACAAACATAAAACTAAGGAATGTAACTCTGAAGAAAGTTTTATGTGAAATAGTCCAAACTCTGTTCAAATATTATACTTCTATTTCGTCTGCAAAAAAATTCAAATTGTGCTTTAATCTCATTAAAGTTACTGTATAATTAAAAAGTTTTGGAATTTACCAGACCTTTCAGTGTTTAACTTTTTTATCTGTGACTGGAGACTCAATCCTCCAAAAGATGGAAATAGTGCCAAACGTTTAAAGTATATATTTTTTTACTATTCTTTGTGAAGTAAAGCACTGCCATCTGTGTCTTTAAAATGTCCTAAAGCTGTTTTTAGTTTCTGTTTTTCTCAACCAGTAAGAGTTCATCTTTCAAATCTTGCTCTGGATTGGCTAGAGACAGGAAGCTTTAGCTACTTTACTTCATTCTTTGCCTGGAGGCAGCAACAAATAAGCTTACATCACTAACAAAACATTTTTTACAATCACTTTAATCTTGTTCTTACTTATTTACCAGGCTTATCTACATTTTCCTTAAAATCCCGATGGTGTTAATATATTTTGATACCAATCTGTAGAAGGATATTTCAAGCTCCATCACTTTTTTTCTTGAATTTTATATCACACAAAGAGACAATACAGTAGATTCATACAGCATGTTTGGCTTCCTGCTCAGTTCTCCCTTTACTTTTATTGGTATTTTCATTTCCCTTTTGCATTTTGTGAAAGCCAGAATATTACACTAGTGTACAGCACCTTGGAAACAATATTTAAATATTGCACTTTTTCACGTTATGTAACATTAAACACACACACACAAATTTAATACATTACAGGTGAATTTATGAAATAAATCAACATAAAGCAGTTTATAAGGGGGCGAAGGGATCTGAAAAGTGTGGCATGTGTGTCTTTAATCCGACATCCTTCAATCAAATCCAAGGAAGCTTACACAAGCTATACATACCGATAGATAGTTATTAACACTGTTATGTTATCAATTACGATAACTATCTATTGGAGGCAAAGAGAGGTTATCTCGCCATATGGTCCAACCAATTGTAATTTGGTATATAGGTTATGGTATTGTTTAAAATATACTTTCACTGTGTGACCATCACTTTTCTCTGCTGAGGAGCTGTGTGTGTGAGACAGGGACGCTTGTGTAAGAAAGAAACCTACTTATTGAGGAAAGTACTTTTGTGACATGATCTCTTCCTCACTGTCCAGTTAAACTCAGGCTGGTTGCAGAAAGGCGAAGAGGCCAAGAAGCACGTCAGAGATCCAGAACTCAGATGGGAAAATCTGTTAACCCAACTAAAAGGATATCTTCACACCTGATAGTCCAACTGGGGACCAACATTGTAACATGTGTTAAATGTTTGCTTTCACAGAGCACTGTGTTAAAAGATCCAAACCCTCAGAGAAACATGTTCCCTTTCTCACCTGTGGTGGCGCTGCACCGAGAACAACAAAGGAAAATGACACAAAAACGTCTGAACAAACACGAACACAAATTCCTTCATCATGAAACATAAATGGAGTGGCGTCAGAATTTAGTGGTTCAGGATTTCTCTTTTGACTTTGGCAAGAGACAACCGGCTTTCAGTTTGATTGCACAATCACACTTTGTCCTTTCTGGACAAATGAACAAGACTTTGATTAAACAGGGATGGTGTGAATACACACTAAGTCACATACTCCAAAAAATATGTTTTTTTTTTTTTTCGGAAGTGACAAAGCAAGTGGGAGAAATCCTTGAGAAGTGCTGCAGTTTGCCACAGGTCATGCAGGGGACAGAGCAAACACGTGGCACAAAGCGCTCTGGTCAGATGAGACCAATTCTAAGCTTTTGACCTGTATGAAAAACTCAATGTGCAGCACAAAACTAACACTGCACTTTGCTCTCTTCACTCATCATCAACGATGTAAAAACATGGTGGTTGTAGCATCATTCAGTGAACAAGCATTTTTTTTTCAGTTTTAGTCAGAGTTCATGTGAAAGTAGATGGAGCTAAATTCAGGTAATCTCAGAAGAAAACCTGCCAGGAGCTGAAAAAGATGGTGGAAAAGGGTGGAGGTTCACCTTCCAGTCAAACAATAACCCTAAACATGAAGTCAGAGATACAATAGTAAAGCTTGGATCAGTTTTAATGTGATGTAATATTTGACTGTAGTTTTAAATTTAGTCAGAAATATATGACATGACTTGGCTATAATATCAATTTAAGGAGGCCAAATACAAATGCATGACAAGATTTTCTGATTTTTGTGTGCAAATTTTATTTTCGGCATTTGAAAGATGTTGTCTTTGTCTCTCACATAAACCCCAAACTAAATATTTAATACAACATGGTAAGCGTTTTTGTGACTATGTATTTTTTGAAGAACTGTTATATTACTCTGATTTCACAGAATCAAACTAACTCTTGGTCTTATAGTCAAATTGTGACTATTTAGATTTAGTTAGCTTAGAAACTTGTGAAAGACATTTTAAATGTGTCTCAAATTACAAAGGTTATGGTTGAATCATCATAATCATAGGCTTGAAAATATCAGTCTGTCATGTGATATTTTTAATGGAATAAAATAACTTTTCAAATAGATTCTAACCCACATACAGAGAGTGTCAGGCCTCTGTGTGTTGAGCTGCCGTTCTGCTCGTCAGCTTCAGGTTACATGTGGTGATATCTGTGCCAGGTCTGAAGAACCCATCCGTTCTTCAGTGCAGGATAATGCAAGTTCAGCACAGTTTGTGGTTTCATTTTAATCGACAGTCACAGCAGCTTTGATTAAAAGGGACTCTAACATATCACTGACCTTCAGTTTCCTGTCGCGTCAGCAGATTTTTGCGAATAAACTGTTTTTCTTTTCAGATTTGTCCTAGTTTATCAGTATTTTGGTGGTTTTGTAGTATTGGGACATTTTAGCACACAAGGACAAGGGGGACATTTATGTTAGCAACATGGAAGCTAAAAAGTTCAGCAAAAACAACCAACAAACCAACCAGCCTACCTTCCTATCAACCCTGGATTCTTACTTTTGTATAATGTTTTCATCAAACTTTGCATTTTTATTTAACACAAAAACACATGAATGAAATATTGTTACAAAATCTACTGAATAGACCAAAACTTTAGTTACCAAACCTTCACTCTGCTATTCCCAGTGTCTTACTGTTGGTTTATGGGAGTTTACAGGTTACTATTAGGCTCTCTAAACCAACTTGGCCGACTCCCGTCTCATTAGTCTCTTGGACAGTTGATTTATTTGACCTTTAATCATGCAGGTTGTCTCATTGAGATCCAAGATCTCATTTACAAGAGACACCCTCACTCTATCTCTAAGCTCAGCCTGGGTTTTCTGATTTTAGCCCTTTTTATCTGACATCTTAGTCATGATCCATATGTCATCATGACAGGTGAGGGTGCAAGAGGAGACAACTTTCCTTTTCAGTTCAGCTCATTTCTCACCAACAGAGCAGCGTCTCCTTTACTGCAGAAACGTCTCACAATCTGTCTATCCATCTCTCAATACCAACAAGTGAGCAATCCATCTTTGCTGCGAAACGCTCAAGTGGACCATGAAGGTCATAGTTTGATGACCCCAACAGAAACCACATCATCTGCAAAAACAAAGATCACCCTTCACTACACGACCACACCTCAGGACTGATTGTGACAAATCATTCCTTTCTGGAAAGACGTTTGACTTCATGACAAGAATGTGGACACGACTCTTGCTTTGGGTACTAATGCTAAGAATGAATAATGTTCTATAACTCGATATAAAGAGCACCGATTGGACATGTATCACATGTTTGAGTTTACCAATGTAATTTATTAGAGCTCTTTGCTGGGCAAAAACAGAGCATTCTAACAGATTCCCTCTTTCAGAACGTGTCTTCATTACTCGCATCCAGAGTAATGGATTATCTGTGGTTGCTTGGAGAGATCAATTTAAAGAATAAATGGAGAGAAGCCTTCATCTCATACCAAGGAAATCCAACTAAAACTAGGCCAAACTGTCACTGCAAAGCAAATCAAATGAAATGTTCTTTATATCGGTACTATGGTATTCTGCTTACTTCTGCAACTCTTTTTCTTTCCTCTCTGTGTGCGAATGTGTGTCACTTTCTCTCCAACATGAAACACAAATGTGATAAAATCCTCCATGAAGTTTAATAGTTGCGTGTTTCATGTGGTGAAGCTGTTTTTTAATTATTTGTTTTATCTTATTGTCCACACAGTCACATCGTTTTTCACTGCCATGATGAGAAATGTCACTTTTGAATAGAGTGCTGGTGTTTTTTGGCATGTCTGATTGAAAGGGTGCTTATAAATTACTTTAGCTTTATTTATTCTTTTTCCAATGTAATTAATATGTTTTTGTGACTGAGTTCATACATTTATGACTACACAGTGTGAGTCCAAATTTATGCTTCACAGGTTAAACCGTTTATTCTCTATAATTTCTCATTGTTAGTCTAGATCAGTGGTTCTTAACCTGGGTTCGATCGAACCCCAGGGGTTCGGTGAGTCGGAGGATTGTAAATGTATGATGGTTCCTCTATTCCTGTTGGATCAATATATCTGTGAATACATAAACATTTCTCCAGGCCCTTCTGGTATCTTCATCTTCTTTTGTTCGGGAGGCAAAAATTGCATGAATACTGACAATGAAAATTACCCACATCTCAGTCTAACATCTCTTTAAGCATTCCAGTAGCACATCTGTACAAGTTGTGAACTGTTTTCTTGACATCATGGGAGACAATGTTCTGTTGATTTTCATGGAAAATAAAATTGTCAGATGTTGAGCATAAATTTCCAGACAGAACTGAGAAACATCCCAGAGACTGAAGTTATTTGTATTTGAGTTGAGGCCATGCAGACGGACCATCTCTGAGGCCATGAGGTCATGATGAATGACAGTTTAAGTTGTTGCTATAAAACAATGCCATCAGTTCACTTACAGCTATAAAACCAGGTTGTCCCACACCGACTCGTGGTTTGCTCAATTCAGGACACGCTGTTCTGTTCTGACTTGGTAAAACGTCCTGAGATCCAGATCAGTTTACCTTTTTTAATGCATCTCAATTGCTGCTAAAACTGGTCCATATTATGTCTTCTGGAAAATATCAACAAAAACAAAGATTCAAACAAATCTCAGTTTTAAACCAAATATATATTTCAGCCTATGTCTATAAACCAAGAGGATCTTGTTTTAAGTGTGTGCTTAAAACATGAAAAACAGTCTGAAGGAAGCTGAAAATAAAATAATTACTAGCCCACACTTTGTCTGTATTGTAAAACCTGCGAAGAGCCTGAATATACAAGGATAAATATGGTATTATTTAGATGTTTATGTTTAAATATTCTGTATAATAACTGATGAAAAGGTTGTAAAGCAAGAGGTTTAAGAGAAACTCCCACATTAAAGTTTGCAACACGCTAAAGAATACCGTTCGTTTCTTTTCCAGCCAGTCCTAAAATGTATGTATTAATGTGAAGACTGACTACTAAGGGTCAGTTAAGGGAAAAACATCTTGTAAGATTTAGTTTGCATTTAGATTTAAGTAATGAAGAAAAGTCTGCATATTTGGAGTAAATAACATAGATGAGGAGGATTAAAAGGATTTAGACTTTGAGTTTCTTTTTGCAGGAGGAGATTGAATTGTTCTGTTTTCTTAAGGATTAAAGACAGCAGGAATGCAGCTTTGCAGTGGCAAGACTATAGATCTTGTAATGAATGTGTTCCAGGATAACTCATATTTTAAAAGAAAAAGAAAGAACTAAATATTTAAAAAAAAACTAAGACGCCTTTCCATCCATCTCTCTCTATTCTTGTCCTAATTTTATCAGAGATTTATTACATAACAGCTTCAAGTGCGCAGCAGTCGGAGCAAAGTTGGATATTATCCAGTCATTAGTTATAAAAACATGCAGCAATCCATTCCTAATCACCCAGTAATCAGCCTCTTAATTCACACAGCTCCACAGAGACAAAGCTTCTGTAAGCTTTCAACACTACTTAGCTCACTAGACGTTCTCTGGCCCGGCTTCACGAGTAACCTGATGTGAATTCACTCACCACGCGGGTTTTTAAATTATTCGAGACGGCTGACAGCATGCATGACTGATTGACCAAAATACCCCCTTAACAATAACACAGCCTGAAAAGCTCGCCTGTAACAAAGGAGTGGAGTTATTTTTAAACTGAGAGCCTGGAGAACTGAGGCCAAGGAGACAATTAGTATTACTGAAAAACACAATATCGGCATTTGGATTCATTATTCCACTGGGTTCTTTGCTACCCTGCTGACTCCAGACTGGTCATCAAACTATGATACTATCTCACAAAACCTTTTAAAACTTTGGAAAAATCTAATAACATTTACAATAGGTACATAATAATGTTCTAAATAAATGCTTTGGGGTTTATTATTAACCCGTTTACTGAAATGTTGTTGAATAACTTTGTGGTTTTTCCTGTGTGGAGAATTAGTAGAGAGAGTTTTCTTGGGATCACTGTCTTTCTTGCTCAGTTTTATCTTAAAATCCTTATCAAGAATGCTATTCCTTAAGCTACATCAGGTCTGTCAGTATTTTACGCTAACCTCCAAGAGTGTGTGTAGCCTCATTCCTCCTCTAATAACGGTGTGTGCAAAGACAAAGAGCTTGATGTTGGTCTCATCTGACCGGATTGTATTCTTCTCAGTATTTTATTGATTTGTCAAATGATCTAGCATGATTTTTCTTCAGCAGTGGAGTCTTGTGTAGAGGACAGCCAAAATTGTCTTCGCGTCTCGATACATTTCTTATTGTTGCCACTGGAAAAACGGTTTATTCTAACTGCATATTTATTGAAGAAAACATGGATTATGGGAATTGGTACCAATAAGTCACATTTCTCCCATAGTTTGGCTGGTCTTGTGACTAATTTTAGAAACTGAAACTTATGTATATCTTTTCTCGTCATAACACATTTTTTGATTGATGGAAAGTATCCCCCAAATGTTTAACAATTTCTAAGTGAATATGACTTATAATCCAGCACATTTATGACATATTTTTTTACTGATGCGGCTCATATAAAAGAATTCTCTGGAGCATCTTGCAGTCTGGAAAATGAACAGTCAAAAATAGTTTGATTCCTGAAAATGTTTGACCTCAACAGTTTTGTTTTTATCATAAAGTTATCACCTAGTAGCTCTTCTTTAAATGGCAGTCACTTATTGATTTCTTGACTAATCTCAGACATTCTGATAAGGTAAACTCCAAATATACCAAACTGCAGTGAAAGTCACTTAACCCAAAAATCCAAACTGACTCTTTAACATCGATTCAAGACAGGAAGGTCAATCAGCTCAGAAAATGTCACGGTCTTCATCCTTTTTATTAATTTCTGTCACCATCTCAACTGTCAAATGTCAAGATGAAACTGGCTCTCATGACGATTGCCTGGGGACATCAAGATGAAGATTTTTCTCCGCTGAAGATAAGAAATTCATGAAATAATAAAGGAACCCTTAGATCAAAGCCATCATGGATTCAAGCAGACATATCAAAACGTCAGCTGCTCAGGCGAAACTGCCGAAATCTGGCTTTCATGACCCCTTTCCTTCAGTGAAAGAACTAATCCGGAAGACTGGCAGGAACTGGAGCCAAAGATCCTCAAGTAAAGACAGGAAGTCCAGTAAAAATCAGTGTGTCAATCTGAAACGGCATGATTTATTATTTGAATCACTCAGATTACTGCGTCAAAAGACAGTAAAGAGGATCGATACTAAAATGGGTATGCATTAAAGTTAGGGTAATAAAATAAAAAATATAGACTAAATATTAGCTGTGCAACAAACTGTGTATATACCGAGCAAGGTTCTCTGACACAAATTGAAGAAACGCTTCTACAACAGAACAGTTTGTCCCAGTTTTATAAGCCACTTCCTGCAAGTAACATCTAAAAAAACAAACACTTACACAGCTAAAACACAGTAAAACCGGAGCATAATTGTGTCACAAATGAACAATTTCATTTTATCATGAGTCTCATTTTGTATTTCATTTTCAGGTAATGGTTGGAACGATTTATTTTAGATGCATTTAAGGCTGTCAGAAATAATCAGTTTTCTACAAAAACTGATGACTAAAGCGCCATTTCACAACAAATGTCGTCACGAGGGACTTTGCAAAAATTACATTTTAATCAAACAAAGCAATAAATTTACCTGAAAACAGTGATCTGAAGAGAGAGAATCTACAAAACACAAACTTAATATGCGTTCGCTCAGATTCTGTTGTAGCTGAATGTGCAGTTAGTTATTCAATAAATTAGAACATGCATTCACATGAGACTTGATTAAAAGTACTATTTGAATATATCAACCTTTAAGCGAGTATTAAATATACTTGTACACATTGTCCACATTTCTGTGTTAAAAATGTGATTGTGTAATGCTTTAATCTTAAATGTCATATTTTCATTAACAGTGAGCAAAAACAAATCATCACAATCATCAGCAATGAAGACTTGAAATCATCAATCTGTCATTTGGTTAGCATAGTTAATTAAAATGAGTGAACTTTTAAAAAAAAATATTCTTATTTATTCAACATGACTGTATGTTAAGGGTTGTTTTAACGCCATAAGGTGAACCTCAGTCTCAAGGCTTTTAATTGTTATAATTTTTCTTTTCCAGGATCGTTTTTAGTGCCATCCATCTTTGTAACAACTCTAACCCGACTTCCTTTCCAGGCTGAAGAACAAACATTCCCCACAGGATGATGCTGCCACCACCGTGCTTCACCAAATTGATGGAGTCAGTATTTTGCTGCACATATGATTTTTAACACAAGCCAAAAAGTTCAGCTGTGGCTTCATCTCATTGTTCCATATGTTCACTGATGTGTGTTAGGAACTAAAAGGCAAACGGATAAATTCATTTAGGACATAATGCGCCTGTGATGCCTGCAGGATTTGCTTTAATTTGAAAAATCCTCTCAATCCCGTGTAGTTTACATTTCACCAACTTCCCAGGTGCAGACTACCGTATTTTCCGCACTATAAGGCGCACCTAAAAACCTTAAATTTCCTCAAAAGCCGACAGTGCGCCTTATAACCCGGTGCGCCTTATATATGGACCAATATTGAGCCACAACAGGTCTAGCAACTACGGTAAGCAGCTGCCGACTTCATTTTCC
>CAEGAF010122435.1:0-11978 GCA_903067075.1 Micropoecilia bifurca | reverse complement strand
TGTGTGTGTGTGTGTGTGTGTGTGTGTGTGTGTGTGTGTGTGTGTGTGTGTGTGTGTGTGTGTGTGTGAGAGAGGAAAAAAATGGAAGAGGAAAAAAAGAAGATGAATTAATCAATCACACTTGTTTTCCCAGTGTCAGGGAGAGTGTGTAACAATTTTTTAGATAAACTGGGCAGAGCACAGATAGGATTATGTGTGTGTGTTTGAGAAAACGGACATTCAGGGCTTTGACTGATGAGGTTATGAGAGCTCTGCTGAAAGTAATCGCCATGGCAGATTGGAAGCCCAGGGTCTGTGCAGGTTGCATGGGGGGGATAAGAGCAGGCGGTGAGCGGTTCAAGGTCAACCCAAGGGGGAATGTCACTTTACCCCCCCGCGTCTTCAAACATTCTCTAATCTGATTTGCTTACAGGAAATGCAGGTGGAGGAGCTCTCCGCCGTGCGACAGACGTTACAGGCCGACCTGGAGACATCGATCCGCCGCATCGTCGATCTGCAGGCCGCCCTGGAGGAAGTGGAATCGAGCGATGAGAGCGAGACCGAAAGGTAGTTGGACTCAAGGCATGAGGGGGAAACTCTCTGATTAGATCATCCCCTCCATGTGTTTACGCCAAATCTTTAACCACTGTGCTTCTAAATCCAGCGTTCAAACTGCTGTGGAGTCCTTCACTCGAAAAAAAGACCTGTAAGGAACCGATGGGTGTGTTTGAGGTGGTAGTGTGCGGCTGTGCTTCAAGGGTTTGTTCATGTGACTAAATAACATTTCACCATAAAGAGTGGTTTTGGAATTGGTTATAGCTTTGAAAAAAGAATATAGCCTCTTTTGGGATAATTCTTGATTTTCCAGTTTGATCAATGCCGGGTAGAAGCTCCAGCACTGATCATAACATTGTACTCACCAAAGCTGCTTCACACTTCATGCAGAGGAGCCTTCGGTTTTAAGTTACGCTTTGAACTTTGGACTCAGTATTCTGATCTACTGTGATCAGACCTACCTGAAATCAAAATCCAAACTCATTTGTTGAAATCATAATACCAAACACTACCTGATGGGTTAGCTCAAACTGACCTAAACCTGTTTGGGTTTGGGTCTGTATTCTTACTGAACCTCACAGTTATCCAGTTTTCCTAAGAACCAGAGAAGTTTTTGTTTCACAAAAATCATATCTGCTGTTTAAACAAGAGTTTTAAATCCAGTAAAACAACAAGCAGCTAATTCACTCACCACTCCTGTTCCACGTCTGCTTTTGTTTTTTTGGCATATATTTTCTACCAGTGGAATATTATTCTAGACAGGCTTTTGTTTCTAAACATACATCCGACTCCATGCACCCAGGTACCATTTTTATAAAGTTATGTTTTCCTCTTGCTCACAACTTTTTTTGCACTTCAAGGCAAATACTTTGAAGTGCTAAGCTAACATTAGCACATTAGCTGTTTTGGAATTTAGCTTTCAAACATTTCATTTAGAATACTGTTAGTCAAAAGACAAAAGGTTGCCGCCCTACTTCATAAATGTAGTACTTTAATCATTAGAAATGTTCATGCGGTCCGGGTACCAGAATGCTGACCAGGTCACAGATGGAGATCTGCTGCAGCGTCCAGACAGAGCTTCTTTGATTGATAGGAAAAACCTACATACTTTAGAGCAAATTTCTTCTTCTTTGGTTTTTACTGGCAGCTTACAGGCTTAGTGGAGCAAACTTTACAAGCCGTGTGCATAATAAGATGTCATTAAAAAAAAAGGCGCAAGAAAACATGTATAGTAATTAAACATTTTTCTTTTGGGTAAAGTCTAAATATGGAAATGTATAAAGGAATCGAGGGCAAAAAGGTTTCATCTCCATTTTTAAGATACAAATAACAAATCTCTTTAGCTCATTGTGTGTGTGATCTGTTCCTGCAATATGACATTGGTGAGAACAAGTGTATTACCGACGCAAACATCGAACTTTGTAAATCAAATCCAAGTACAAAGAATTATCCTTCAGGCAAAGTCAACTAAAATGACTGCATGTGCTGCTGTAGTGTCGCTGCTGTAAAAATGTTTATGACAGCCGTAAATTAGATGTCATATTTAAATGATGTTATGCTCCTGGTGGAGATTTCAGGATCAACATGAAACAATGTTGCCATGAAACATTTGCTTCCTTACCGACTTTTTCTGTTTATGTTGGATTTCAGTGTTTCAGACCATCAGACATGCAAATATCAGACAAAGATAACACTAGTAAATGGAAAGGAAAGTTTGCAAATGATGATTTTATTGTTTTTCAAAGAGAAAGGCTTTCAAATGCCAGAACGATAGAATCAGGAAACGAATTGATAAAACCTGTGAGGTGAGATTTCACACTTTCAACTAAAGAAATTCAAGAATATCAGAGTCATTTCTAAATCTTTGAGACTCTTGCATACCATAGTGTCAGTGAGTTATTATCCACTCCTACGAAGGACCCAGATTACTTCCAGGGGGAATCAGCAACACATCCAGCAGGTCCCAACAAACTAAGAGCATCTGAAGCACCATTGAATCCTCAGCTGCCTCAGTAGAGGTCAGAGTTCATGACTCCACAATATGAAATTGACTGAGCAAACATCCATAAAAATCCTTCTAACCTGGACTCAAAAAAAGAAAAGAAAAACAACATATTGAAAGTCTTGGTCCAGTCAAAGCCTGGACTTCTACCCCATCCTAATCCTATTGGTGACATGACCTTGAACTGACTGTTCAGGTTCAAGGACTGTCCAACATGTCAGAAGCTCTTAAAAATAAATCTGCAAAGAAGACTGGGCCTAAAACCCCCAATGTGACGTAATCTCTATTTATTTATTTAGTTATTTATTTTATTCATTCATTCATTCATTCATTCCTAACACCATGTTAGGTGTTTCTTTGAGAGTTCCTGTTTTTTACATTTGGATGTGCTTTATTCGTGCACAATGACATTAAAAAGAATTCTGATTCTGATTCTAAACAATTCTTCGGTTCAGGGGCAAATTCCGTTTTCCCATAAGGCCAAGCTGCTGTAGGCACCATAACGTCTGAAAAATACGAGGTGTGATTTGCACTGTTTTCTTTGTTTAGTGATCTTGAAACAAAAGTGTGGCAGAAAGAATCTGTAAGGTGGGCAAATACTTTAATATCTATGTGCAACCAGAAAATGATCCAGAATGAGATTATTTGAATTCATGTTCTCAAGTGAATTCATAAATGTAGTGCAGCTGCAGCTTGTGGTGAAATCAGCAGTTATTGAGCTACCATGTTCATAAGGTGCTTGCATGCGCCTCGCTGCTGGCTGCAGAAGCAAACGGTCAGAACGTGTGTTAAGGTGTCTTTCCCCCCCTGCAGTGACTCTGTGTCCAGTGTCGGCTCTGTTGGCTCAAAGGACGTTGGAGAGGGCATTGGCTCCCGTAGAGGCAGCTCTCCCTACAGCAGCCAAGATGGCCGTCAGTCTGCCACTGACACCATGAGCACCTACAGCTTCCGGTGAGGGTCCACAACATCCATACATCCAAGATGTACAATTAAAGAAACGCATAACAACAAAAGAATTCAACCTACTAAATGTACAGTCTTTTTTTTAGTCTTACAGTTTTACAATCTGTTAGAATAATTAAGATAATTTTTATAAATGTTTTTTAAAGGGACAGTATTATGTGAAATTGATATTTTTTTTAGCTTTACATCATGTTATGTAATGTTGTTCCCTTGTAAAAAAAAACCTTGAGTGTTGCCTTGATTCTTTCATACATGTTTGAGAAATCTTTTAATATCCATGGCAACCACTGAGCTGTGTAAAATACCTGATTGGACCTAGCTCTGCCTTCAAGACAGCTATTTCTGCAGCACCTTTCTGCTGCAGTCGCCAAGCTTCAGAGCTTCTGCCTCACAAAGCAGCCGACCCCTATGACCTCTATGACCCCTATGACCCCTTTGACCCCTATGACCCCTCCCACTCGGCTCCTTCAGACTAGCCATCAGCAATTAGCAAACACCTGGTGGAACGGTGCATCTGCTGAGCTCATTATAGGAGCAACTCTGGTAAAATCGTTGTTAAAGGGTTAATAGAGGGGCTATGTTGTGATGACTTCCTGAAGGCGGAGTTTCAGACAGAGCAGAAGTTTCTTAAAGACAAGTTATTAAATTACAAAGTCAATTTTCTTTTTATGCATACAGCATTCTTTAAACAGGTAACATAGTCATTTCATTGTGCTATAAAATTATGTTAAATGTCTGGAAAATCCATAACACTGCTCCTTTATGCCACTTTTTCATTAATTTGGAGGAATGCTGAGGGTCACCGTCCATTGCGAAGACAACTTTAAGCCGAAGTCATAACTTCTCGGCTCGTGTTGCTGCTTCATCTCCACATGATGTAAAGTCACAATACAACACAAGTGATTGTCCACTGGTGATTTGTGCTGGTCCAGGAGGAGTGAATGCTGCAATCAGTGACTTGAGGCAATCTAAATTCAAATGAAAAAAAAAAAAAAGAACTGAGATTGGGTAAAGTAGGCAGGTCAAAGCTTTAGGAAGACAGAAAAAAGGAAAACTGGACTCAAAACTCTGTCTATAATACTAGTAACTATGATAGTGGTATGATCAGGTACTGTAATAGACGTCTTTCTGTTATCCACTGCAGTTCTTGTTTGGACCCTGACGATGAGGGCTCTGAGGCCGGCGGTGTTGGTGCCACTGGCGGTGCCAGACATCTCAGCCGGGCTCCGTCCTCCTCGGCGCTGTCCGAGCTGCTGGACGGACTCCGGAAACGCAGGGCGAGCACAGAGGTGGCAGACGGGGCTGGCAGCGCCGTCTCCCTTCCCATCTACCAAACCACCGGAGCCTCCACTCTCCGGCGGAGGGCCTCGGGTCTTTCCCTTGGTCCGGCAGACGTCCAGGAGCTCCTGCCTGGCCCTGGCATCTTGAAACCGCCGTCTCCTCTACTGCCGCGCGCCGCCAGCTCTCGCTCTGTCGCCGACTCAGAGAAGCTCCCTCGCTTCAACTCGAGCAGCTCGGCCTCCTCGCTCCCATCCCTACCTCGCCTCTCCTCTCTGTCTTCTTCTCTTGCCGCCCGCCATCCTCCTCCGTCCCTGTCCATCCCCGAGGAGGACCATGATGAGCCCCTGCGCTCGGTGGCCGCTCCCTTCCAGCGCTCCCCGCAGCCGCTGCGGCGGTGCATGCTGGAGAGCATCACGGCTGCTGCAGACGGAGGCGAGGGGTCCCTTGGGTCGGAATCCCTGGTCTTCCAGAACCGGCGTCTGACCGGCGGCTGCGATGACGCTGCCTCAGACATCCTGCCCGCCATCCGCAGGGCCCAGTCCACCAGCAGCCTGGCCAGCTCCGTCAGAGGAACCAGGAGGGCGCTGAGCGTCCACTTCGGAGAGCTGCCCCCGTCCACGCGCAGCAGGAAGAGCTCTGAGACGGAGTCGTCCAGTTCAGGCGGGTCTGGGGGAAGCTCCCAGGGCAGCGGGCCGCGGCGGAGGCTGGAGCAACCGCAGGGACAGAGACTGGAGGCGGAGGGGAGCGAGGGGGGAGACTTGGCTTCAGTCATGAAGAAGTACCTGAGGAAGGAGGTCGACTGATGCAGGCCAGGTGAGCTGTAGAGTGTATCATAAGCCTGGCGGGCCACCAGGCTGTACTTCCTCCCCCACCAGGCTGAGCATTGTTTGTTCGTTTTAAGTTGTTTATTTTCATACACCAGGAACATTAACTGCGTTTCTGCTACAATCTTTGTTTATATTCTGCTGATGTTTAAGAAACACAACTTTGCAATTGTGGTGTTTCCATTAAATAAAAATGAAATTCAAATCACATCGAATCACATGTGAATAAACTTGTTCCCGTGATAAGTTATTAAAGATTATGGCAGCAATGGATGTAAACAGTTACATGAGATTTATTCATAATACAACTATGGTGCTAACGCTCATCTTCTGTCAGCCAATCAGAGGAGACGTCTCTGTCTTATTCAGGTTTTGGAACAATAGGCCCCGCCTACTTGGAAATAGTTTGGGGGAAATTGTACTTGATTTTACATAAACGTTATGGATTCTACACACTAGAATGATACACAACTTTTTATGAACTGTGATCCTGTGAGCTCTAGTGGATTCAGATGCAGCATCACCTCCTGCATGTCCACCAGTAGTAACATCCAGCTGTGGATCACGTGACTCGTGTGATGTGAAAAAAGCTTCTCGATGCGGCAAGAAAAAATTACCTCAACATGAGTTTTTTTTTTAGACATTGCTATGTTTTCAGCATGCAAATTTATGTTTATAACTTCATTTTGCACAATTCTAGAGTTGCAGACACAACAGACGGATAAAACTCGGTTTCTGTTTTTTTTTGGACTGGTGCGTACCAGTTTCACCGTCCCTGCATCACACACTAATATTGGCTTCACGCGCTAATATTTCCAAATTATGACTCCAGTGAACCTCGGGAAATTTTTCTAACTTTTAACATTTAACTCAGAAACACGGCTGGCCGCTGGTGGACAGTCCTGCCTCCGGGCTTCACAGGTTTCCAGGGGAAACCCTGGAGTGGCGTCTGAGGGAACGTTTTCATTCACACATCAGGTTATTCATGCATCAAATGACTTCAATATCTGGGCCATATTTCCCAAAAGCATCTTAAGCTGATTGAGAAATCCAGTGGAGGGATCACAGCTGAAGTCACACCAGTGCAGCATTTTATTTCTTCATGACTTAAAACAGGCAGGTCCCTTATCAACAAATGAGCCACCAGCTTTGGCTGTTACTGATCCCACAACATATTACTGTGTGCTAAAGATTTGCTTCTATTTCTGTAAAATATCGAAGTTCCTCTGAATTCCACACTCACAGATTTCAGCGACTATATCAAATTCTCACAACTAATCGAAACCCATAATTTAGCTTAAATTAGGAGTTGAACATCACGAGACCAAAAGAAATTAGTAAATTGGTTTTATTGATTAATCACATTTTTTGATTTATGAAGATTTTGTATGTGGAAAATTAGGATTTTTTTTATCAATGCACTTACTGTGTAGTGTAGGTCAACTCTACACTAAAATAATTTTTTTAATGACACGAAAAAAGTCATATTACAAGAATACAGTTATAATACAATAAAATGAAAGTAATACGAGTATAAAGTTTTAGTATTACCAGAGTAGGGTTATATTATTAGGAGAATAAAGTTTATCAGAAAAAAAACAAAACAATAAAAAACTAAAATGAGCAATGTTGAGCGTCTCGTAAAGTTATACTTTGTTTTTGTTTTTACAAATGAAGAAATATTTAATCTGTTAACACATCGGCATCAAATTATCAGTAGCAGGACCTTTAATGACGCATGGTGCAAACAAATATATCCATGTGTGATTTTAATTTTGTTTCTTATTTAATGGAAACATAATTGGGAAATTGTGTTTTATTGACACAATATTGCACACTTTTGTAATGGAAACTCAGCTTGAAAGAACACACTGTACAATTATGACTTTTCATATGATGTACTCTGGTTGGCTTTTATTTCAAAGCTAAAAACTCAACTTAAAAATATCAAAACCAAAAATTTTTTAGCAGATATTTAAAAAAAAATACAGCATATCTATGCACTTTTTATTATTATTATTATTATTGTTATTTTGCTTGAAGAATTATACAAATGTGTTCAGAACGCAGCTTTAAGGAAAAAAATGTGATCGTTATCAGGGAAACGCAGCCATGATTATTTTGGCAGCGTTGCGCAGCAACCATCAGCCATCAGCCATCAGCCACGGCCATTAATCACATAAAACAGAACAAAATAACGTCATTTTCTCCCAAATGAGCTGCTCCTGCTGAGGGTTGGTGTAACATGACTCAGGCTGAATTAAAGAGGCCCTTTTGTTTCCAGTCCCGGCTGAATATGAGGAGAGGTTCCCAGGTGGTAGACAGATCCGGGCCCGGACTTGTATCTGCAGCTGAACATCATATCACACCCTGCTTTCACATCAACCTCTCTGTTCTGACCATCATGTTCTTTTATGCTTTTTTTTTTTTTTAATATCCCATCAGCCTCCTCGTGTGATGGCTTCCAGCTGTGAGCTTCAAAGAGACTTGCAGACCACAAGATGCTGAATGAAATGCTTTGGAAGTCAACGCTGATGCTTTAGACTCCGCATCCAGATATTAAAGCCACCGAGAAAAATTTTTAAAAAAGCACACTCTCTGTATTTTCAAATACGTTCTGTTTGTACATGATTAAAATTGAATGAATCATTTTGGAGTTGTGTCTATGTGCATTTCTTACTTTGTCATTCATTTGAGTTTATTTGCAAGTTAGTGTTATTTTTCTTTCTTCTTTTTTATAATCCTTTTTCACTCAGAAAAATTTTCTTACACATATGCAAAATGTGCTTCACACTTAATGTGTGGAACATTTACAAAGATATGTTTTTTCCATTTCTATTCAACCTGTCACCATGTTGTGACAGTTTAGTATCAGAGATAATTTGTGAAAAAATGTAGCTTCTCCCAGTGTTACTATCGTGGTCCTCAAACAGGCACCGCTTCCGGTCAAAAACAACCAATCAGAGCCAGGAGGAGGGTCTTAGACCTGCTAATCATCCCTATGTACGCTGCTTAATGTGCTAACGGTGGAAAAATAACTTACCATTACAGGAAAACCATTTATCTGTCGTCATCGGTGGCTATGCTAACTAGCCTGAACAGTTGTGGTGAACCAACAAACTTAGCAAAGAGCAACAGTGAGCTTGAGAGTGATGGACAGCAATAAGACCCTCCTCCTGGCTCTGATTGGTTGTTTCTGACTGAGTGATGTGGCAAAAAAAAAAGAAAGATAAAAGTTATACTGCAGCTATAAGGCTCCCTCTAAAAACATGTACAACTGCCTATTTTAATACTTCAAATACGCAGGAAACCATCTTGGCACTACAACGGATGATAACTACAGTGTTCCTGATAGCCATTCTTGTCTTACAGCCAATCAGCATCAAGGTAAATGAATGGTGCTCCTGAATCGGCTGCTTTACAAAGACCAGCTATCAGACAGTCAAGCAGCCTTCTGAAACTGCCTTTCATGGCAAATATTTTAAATATACTGAACACAAAAAATCAGTGATTAGGCAAATTTAACGCAAATAATTTGGTTTTCACAAAAAAAATCTAGGAATAGGTAAATTAAACTGAAGTCATTAATATGACTCAAATTGAACTTTTTTTCAAATTGAATTGTAGGAAACTGTCTCTGTGGTCCTATAGGATAAAATAAAATCATTTCCTGTTCCACGGTGGGGAAATCCAGCTGCAACAAGTTAAAGTGAAAGTTGTGATGTTCCATTTTCTTCATGATTGATTGCCTACTGATCAAACTGTTTGCTAAAATGTCAAATGTGTAAGAATTCCACTCATATTTTCACTCAGCTGCTTGTCCTTCTTTCTGGATATGAACCAGAATGATGGAGTATTAGCTTGATTGTAACGTGCAGAAATAATTCCTCGTTGAGTGTAAGGGTGCATCGAGGTTCAATGGCTTCATCAGTGAACACGTTCAGTGAGTACCTGGTTAGTGACTGAGTAGGTGTGAAGTGTTGTCCAATTTTGCTCTCAGCTTGGAGAACATCTGTGCTCCTGTCTGCTCAGGGTCATGTTCCAGCAACACCATGTTGCGGTTCCTGCGTGTGGACTCTTTCTCTCTCACATTGCTTTGCCAGAATGTACCAACACTGATAACTAAGACTCCAGCTATATAAAAAACAGTAGCTGTTCCAGGAACATTTATTGTGTGTAAGGTGATCGACTCTGGCTCTGGTTGGAGATTTTCTGTGACTAGAAAAGTGTCAAAATATGTTGTATGCTGTGCTATCAAAGAGTCATATCAAGACAAACAGGCCAATGTTAGCTTAGCACAGAACAATGCTACGCAAGAGAAAAGGTATTGGCTTAGAGTCATGGTGAATAATGAAGAGCTAACTCTCCACATTGTCCTCTGGATAATGACAACGAGCTTTGTACCCGTGTTATACCACATATTAATGTTTATGGAGTCACTTCATCGTATGTTGTGGACAACTGAACTTTCATTTTTCATTGATGATTCAGTCCCATCTCTGCTGAGATCTAAAGATTCTTTTCCACCAATGCCTGAATTTCAAAGATTAAAGGCGCAGCACTCAAAGACGCTGCACTGTGGGATTGAGAGTAAAATATATTGAAGAACTCCAGCAGCAGCTAGCAGAGATGAAACTCTTAGACTGCATATATTTATTCACTATATTTATTCACTCCTACAGTCTATCTGTAAGCATAGAGCTTCTGGATAAACTGTACAGCATGTTGTGTTCATTTCCATCCTGCTTTACATTATTTGAAGAAATGTTTTCACTTCCAAAGTGCTTTAATGCACACTTGGATTATGCCTACAACATTTTGAGCATTACGTGCTTCTTCTTGTTTAAATGGTTTTACAAAGGAAGCTCATGGCCTACTTTAGCACCTCGGAGTGACGCCTGGTGTCATACAGCCGAGTTTGCTGATTGGCCAAGAGTCTTGACCTATTTATCCCAAGAGGTTTTTCAGGATTTCCGACTAGTTGAGAAGTGAATGTACATGCTGTACAGAGCTTATGGATAGACAGAATCCATTGCTTATCACAGGCAGTACAAAGTACAAACAAATGTAGAATTCATTTTAAGACAGGATGGGAAAGTAAAGTGGAACTCGTGTTTTTGTACAAACCTGCCAACTAAAACAGATTCTATTCCATTTTCAAAAGGCCCATCCATCCATCCATCCATCCATTCATCCATCCATTCATCCATCCATTGTTTTGTTAGACTAACAGGTACAGAAGGGAAACCAAAATATCCTCATGCTTAATCAAATTATATTTGTCTGATAATAAAATTAGTTAATGTTTGAATGTAACAAAATAAAGTAAAACAAGGAATCTATAAGGACCCGTATACTTTTGTTGTACTTCTGTGGCAGCATTCTGTGGAAAGCAACGAATGCGCCGCGGAACAACGAGCTCTCATTAGGAGCTGAACAGCTGCACATTAGGTATGTATGGCACCTCAGTGGAGGATCGTCCTCTGTGATGACATCCTGCTGCATCAGATTCTCTCAGCTCCATCCGGGCTGAGCAAGAGTCCCGTTAACAGGACCAGGGTTTCCCTCTGACTCAGATGCGTCTCATATCAACTCATGCAATCAAACACGAATTCGGTTAAATCCTGTTTTCCCGAGACTTGCTAATAAAATTGATGACAGAAGGCAATAAACTCTGCTTACTGAAAGCATTCCTTAGATGAGCGAGTCTCGGTTCATATCAGGTTTTTCTAGGTGAGATCTGACTGACTGCAGGCCGGTGTCACCAAGACAATGCAGGTTCTCCACTTGAGCAAATCTTCTCTGCCTCAGGGCATCTCAGGCTGAGAGCTGGAAACCTCCATTGACCCCCACCAACCCCCACAACCCCCATCCCAGGGCCTGCACTGCAGGATGTGTATGGAAGTCAGTGGAAGGAAAATACAAGCATTGTGTTTTGGTCTCTTAGCCGATATAGAATAGAAGAGGTTATTGGTCATAGATGACCCAGAAGCCAGAGTTTAAAATGCCCTGTCCAGTGACCGAACATATTAGCCTCAGTAGCTTCAATACATTAGCTGCGTTTCCTTTACAAATGTGCGCTAATTCTGCTAAAGTCATAAAAACACAATTTCGCGAGTGTGGTATTTCAATTAAATAAGAAATTAAACTAAAAATCCCATGTGAATAATCTTGTTCATGCGATAAGTCAGGAAGAATTATGAATAAATAGCTCTGCCATATCGTTCTTTTGTTTATGTTTTGTTTTGAACATTAAAACCCATAGGGGGCAGTGCAACGACGCTAAAACCTGGCAGCCAATCAGATTGCTTCAAAACAATCACAACATGCCAGGAGATTAATTTCTATGAATAGTTATATATATATATATATAT
>CAEGAF010122430.1:0-11629 GCA_903067075.1 Micropoecilia bifurca | reverse complement strand
GTGTGTGTGTGTGTGTGTGTGTGTGTGTGTGTGTGTGTGTGTGTGTGTGTGTGTGTGTGTGTGTGTGTGTGTGTGGTAACAGATGTACTAACGGTGAATTAGTCATGAAGTTCATACAACATTCTGCATAATTTCACCATAAAGCTCAAGAGGATCAATGACTTCTTCACATCCATCACTGCATTTTAATATTAATTCTTCAAGACCTTCATTATGTGACATTATTATTTAACGTCATTATTGGTGGTTAATTCCTGTGTATTGACCTCCTGGCAGCAGCCAGTTGATCTGCATGGTTTATCCAGGTTTAATTGTTTTAAAATATGTTCTGTTTCCCTTCGAAGCTCCTCTGGTTCCGGCCGTCGTTCCTCCAGAACCTTCTGTTCTCCTCCATCCTCCACGGACCCAGAAGCCTCCAGTGACTCGGGTCAAACTGGGTTTCAAGTGGATGATTCCTCAACAACATGAGCTCAGCGCCATCCAAGAGGTGGAGACTCCAGACAGCCTGAGTCGGGTTGCAGGTCCGCCTCCCCACCTTTGGTTCCGTTCCAGTTCTTAAACCAGCAGAAACTCCTGATGATGATTCTTGTCTTTCCAGACTACAGACCCGATTCTGCTGAGCGGCGTCTCGCCTCTTCAGGCCCAGAAGACGACGATGCTTCACACCTGCAGGAAGGTTCAGGGTTTTTCTCCACGTCCGACTGGGTTCTGGAGTCTGGCTCCATCTCCAGCTGCCGACCCAACTCTGCTGGGTGGCGGGTCGGCTTTCCAGGCCCGGAAGACGAAGCTCGTTCCCACTCAGCAGGCGGCTCAGAACACGACAGCAGGCAGTCTGGACCCGTCTCCAGCTGTAGATCGGACTCGGCTGGGACCCGGTTCGTCTCTTCAGGCCCAGAGGACGACGTTCCTCCACGGCCTGCAGAGCTTAGTCTGCAGGCCGGTTCTGTATCTCTATCCACGTCTGACAGGACAGCAGAGTCTCCGTCTGCCTCCAGCTTCAGACCCAGTTCTCCTGGGAAACGGGTCGTCTCTCTGGGCCCGGAGGACGACGTTCCTCCACGGCCTGCAGACGGCCGGGTCGGGTCGGAGACGTCCGGCCGTCTTCCCTGGAAGGAGCGACTGCTGCCTGGCGCAGCAACGACTCCAGAGTCGTCTGGTTCTGGTACGGATGCACAGAATCGACCTGCTGAGGGAGAAAACGTGAAGCTGCAGTGATTCTCCTGTTTTTCTAGCCATGAAAGCCACGTCGGCGCCTGGTTCTGGTTCTGGAAGAGGAGCCGACTGGCCCGGTCCTGCAGCTCCGAGCTCCAGATCCCCCTCTGAGGTAACCGAGCCGTTTGTGTGACTCCAGTGAGAATCGGACAGATTTGACTTCATATCTGGACTTTCTTCTCCTCTGAGGTCCACCGGCTGGATCAATGATGAAAAGTAGCCAAATCTGAGCGCAGAGGCAGGAGACGCCGCCTCCACCGCTGATTACGCTGGAGAAGCTTCTGTGTGTGTGTGTGTGTGTGTGTGTGTGTGTGTGTGTGTGTGTGTGTGTGTGTGTGTGTGTGTGTGTGTGTGTGTCTCTGTCTGTACTGAGCGATGATGTGAAACGTCTGAACCTGAACGTGTCCATTAAACACGTTTTCATGAGGGTTTCTACACTTGAACTGAGCTCAGTCCTTTAGCTCTGATCCTGAGATGTCGGAGGTTTTAGGCTGTTGGTTCTAGTGGTTCTATTGGACCTCAGCGCAGCATCCAGCACCGCTGCAGCCGAGTCCGACTCTGGTTCGGTACCGGCCTGCTGCCAGTTCCCGTTGGTTCCCCTCCTGTTTAAAACCTACCTGCTCTCACAGCTCGGGTGACGACAGGATGGTTAGTTACCATAGCTACGCAGACGGCGAACAGAACCAGAACCAGACATGGAGAAGCGGCATTCAGCCTCTATGCACCACAAGCCTGGAACAAACGTCCAGAAAACTGACAAACATCCGAAACACTGAGTGGCTTTAAATCCAGACTAAAACCTTTGATTAGTAAAAACTGGAACGTGGTTTATTTTAGTCAGGCTGTTCATGATTCTCTGTATTTGGTTTTTGTTCTAAATTGGCTCCGTCTTGTTGCTGCTGAGTGACTCTCCCTCTCTCCCTCCCTCCCTCCCTCCCTCTCTCCCTCCCTCCCTCCTTCCTTCCCTACCTCTCCCTCCCTCTCTCCCTCCTTCCTTCTCTCCCTCCTTCTCTCCCTCCTTCTCTCCCTCCTTCCCTCTCTCCTTCCCTCCCTCCCTCTCTCCCTCTCTCCCTCCCTCCCTCTCTCCCTCCTTCCTTCTCTCCCTCCTTCCCTCTCTCCCTCCTTCCTTCCTTCCCTCCCTTCTTCCCTCCCTCCGGTTTATCTCAGGTTCTCTCCTCCACCACCATCTCCAGCGGCAGCTACGTCTCCACCGACCCGGAGCCGAACGGCGGTGAGTCGACTGGACCTTCACTACGACCAGAACCCGGCAACAGGAACATCGACTCTCATCAGCCTCACTGAAACCTTTTATTCTCAGGATTATGACTTATTATAATAACTATGACTTCTCATGTCTCTATAAATCAACTAATCGCTCGATAATTTCTATTGATTCATCGTTTTTCTCTTTCTACCAAAAACTGGATGAAAAGTTTTCATCCTGGTCTTTGATAATTTAGTTTACTTTATAGTTGATGTTGTTGGTTGTTTCTGTTTATTTTGAATATTTAAAATGTCTTCCAGTTCGAGTGTTAAAGGTTCATTTGAATTAAAAATTTGATCTTTGGGAATAATGACATTATTATTATATTACTGTAAAATTACTCAAAACAATATTATTGTTGATGGCAATAACGTTTGGGGCAATTTATCATCCAGAAAAATGTTTTATTGCAACTAATTATGACTTTAAGTCTCAAATTTATTTATTATTTTAATTATGACCTTTGAGTGTCTTAATTTTGAATAAAACTAATTATGGCTTTTATTCTGGTAATTCTGACTTCCTCTTATTTCTCCTTCCTCTGTGGAGCAGAAAACGTGTCTAATCGTTGAAATGTTTGCCGTCTTCCTGTTGGTTCCAGCAGACGACCCTCGGCTCTGCGGCCCGACTGGACCGGGTTCTGGCGCCGTTTCCTCTGCGGGTTTCCTGGACTCGGCCGTCCCTGCCGGTCCGCTTGTGGACCCCGTGTTTAGCGACAGCGTCATCCAGCGCATCATCGATAAATACACCAGAGAGCTGGACGTCTCGCTCGGCGCCGCAGGAACGGCGACAGGTCCGGATCCCGTTCCGTCTCGGTCCGGCCCGGTTCGGTTCGCATCCAGAACCATAAAAACTCTCCTGTGGATCTCAGACGGCGACGCTCTGGAGGAGTCCGGCTCTTCGCTCTCTCAGCCGTCCAGGATGGAGGATGAGACGTCGGCTGGACGTCGGGCCGCCCGGCGCCACCCGGTGGCCGACCAGCACCAGAACCCGGTCAGTCCCTCATCCATCCAACCAGGTTCAGATCAATCAGAGGATCTGATGAACCAGCTACATGTAATCAGAGCACAAACAAGATGGAGGCGTCAGATATTAGCAGTTGGAGGATTTCTGTCTCTGTCTGTTTCTGTCTCCCTGTTTCTGTCTGTCTCTCTCTCTCTTTGTCTCTTTGTTTTTCTGTCTGTCTCTCTCTCTCTTTGTCTCTTTGTTTTTCTGTCTGTCTCTCTCCGTCTCTGTCTGTCTCTGTGTCTCTCTCTATTTCTGTTTCTCTCTCTGTCTTTCTGTCTCTCTCTGTCTCTTTGTCTCTCTCTCTCTCCTTCCCTCTCTCTCTCTGTTTCTGTTTTCTCTCTCTCTCTCTCTCTCTCTAGTCTTTGGCCACAAGTCATGTCTGCTGCTAGCGCTAGGCTAGCACGTTAGCTCTGGTTGTTTTTACCCAGAATGCCCTGGGCTCTCGACCCTGAAGGTCTCCGGTCGGTTCTGACCCTTCCTGCCGTTTCCAGGAGCAGACGCCCCCGTCTCGTCCCGCCCTGGACCAGAGCCCGTCCTGCGAGGCTCCAGAGAGCCTCTCTGTTCTGGAGCGGTTGGTCGGCCAGCCGTCGGCTCAGTCCTCCATGATCGGTACCAGGCCCGGCCCGCCGGGTCGGAGCGGCTGGGACTCCACTCTGAGCCGGATGATCGGCCGCCTGTCCCGACAGTCGGACGCTCCGGCTGTCTGGGCTGGTCAGGACTCGTCGGAACCGTCCTGGTCGGATGAGCTGCCGGAGGTCCGGATGAGGGTTCTGGTCGGGGAGCTCGGCGAAAGATCCGGTGCGTTTCATTCTGGATCCTTTCTGGTTCCTTAGTTAAAGATGATTTAAATTTAAATTAATGACCCAATTCAGGTGAACAAAGTTCTGGAGCCGAGTCCAGACTGCCGCGTTGCCTGGCTCAGAGTCCGCCGGACTCAAACCCGGTGCTGCAGAACCGAGCCGGGCTGGAGGAACTGAACCCGCACGGCGCCGACGGTGAGAGAAAACATCAGGACTGTTTCTCATTTAAACCCCATTCCTGTATTCTGGGTCCGTCAGGCTATCATCAGCCTGGCGGGCCACCAGGATTAACCACCAGGACAAACGATTATTTATTTAAAATGTTGCTCATCTTCACCAGCGATAGCAGAGACGGATAAATGAGCTTCACTCCAGATATCTATTAATTGATTACAGAGATAATTGTCGACTAATTTAATAATCGATTAATCAGTTTTTATTCTTCAGAAATAAAGTTGGACTGAAACGACTCGTCTTTCTCTCTCCACTCAGATTCGTTCCTCCCCCTGCATCCAGAAATCACCCACAACGAAACCGCTGACCCCCCCGTGACCTTTCACCTCCCTGACCTCGACACGTCAGACGATTCGTCGCTGGAGCAGCTGAGGGCCGAGGAGCCGGACGGCCGCAGAGACGTCCAGGAGTCTTTCTGCCGTCTCGCCGTCTCCGACTGCGTCCAGCAGGACGGAGTCCCGACGTCCCCCACGTCCCCCGCCCCCCCCGCCCCGGCGTCGCCGCCCTGCGCGTCTGGGGAAGCGTCTGCTCTCGGCTCGTCGGACCCAGGATCCTCCAGAGTTTCTGTCCCCGTCGGTGAAGGTCAGGATTTCTCCAGCTCAGAAATCCCACCGGTACGTTTTCATCTGACAAGAATCATCCTAACCCTTCTACACCCGAACACGTCGGCGCCGACATGTCGGAATTTGCAGAACCAAAATTCTGCCACACGTGGCGCTATCTGAAAAAATCCAACGGTTTCTGAAAGGGGAGACGTTGCACTTTCCAGCAAGTATCGGGTTAATAGGGAAACTTCACAGCTGCAGCTGCAGAGAGTGAAATTAATCCGGTTAATAGTCTGTATATTTCGGAAATAACTTGCTGGATATTGAAAGTTCTGGTTGTTATGGATACATAGGTAAGTATATCGTCTCACAGGACATTTAAAGTACTACTTACAATTAAAATAAGGAAGATTTATATAGGCAGACACTCGAAACTCGGGCGTAAAAGAGTTGAGGTTCGATCAGGTTCTGAAAGTCTAAAACGGATCATTTTAAGTTGTGTTGAAAGTGAAATGAGCAGCAGCTGCTAGCGTAGCGCTGTGTGTCACGCAAAGCTGGAGAACAACATTTACTCATTACATTTACTTGAGTAACGTTTTGGGGGGAAAAGTACTTTTAGGAGTACTTTTAGTTGTGTACTGTTGGATCCGCCTGCTGGATCTGAACCGGGTCGGTTTGTGGGTCTGCAGGAGTCGGACGGGAACAGAGGCATCCTGGAAACGTCTCAGATCACGTTGGTGAGTCTGACGGACACGACGCTCCAGGACGCCGTCGCCACGGACGACGAGGGACCGCAGGACGGTCCGGACGGCGTCGCCATGGAAACGGAGCCGACTGAGGTTCATTCATCTCAGCTTCACATCAAACCTGCAGTAGCTTTAATGTTTTTCACGTTGGTTAAACTTACCAGAATAATGAACATTGTAGATGGAAAACATTGAAATTAGTCTCAGAAATGTTCTTGAAAAGAATTCAAAATTTGTGTTTCAAAACTAAAACATGTGCAAGAAAAAAGTCACAACATGGTGACAGTTTGGATGACGCACTTTGTCCACCAGGGGGCTGAAACCACGTTGGCTCATCCGGCGCCATCAGGTACAAACAGATCAGCTGCTCGGCTCAATCACAGCATCACCTGAGGCCTTACAGCCGCCATCTTGATTCTGGCCGCCATCTTGTTGGTCCCCGTGTCCAGCGTCCCTCCTGGAGTTTCTCTGGAGTCCCAGCAGGAGCCAGCAGGACGTCTTCCAGCGGCGGCGCCGGGTTCTGATGCAGCGGTCCGAACGCCGCGTTCAGGAGATCAAAGCCAAGCAAGCCGCCGCCAGGAACGGAGCCACGAGTCGGGTTCTGGTCGAAGGACGGGACCCGGGTGGCGCCGCGGTCCAGAACGTCCCCAGGAAGGAGACGGAGGACAGGAAGAGAGCAGAGAGGAAGCTCCGCCCACCTGCACCAGGTAGACGAGGTCACGACTTTAACCTCAACGTTTTATTCTCCTGCTACGACTTTATGATGAAACTTTATCGTTTCATTAGGACATTTTTTTTATCGCATTATTGCAAGTTTCTGTTGTACGACTTTTCGTATTATGATTTTCTCAGATTAGAAATTTCTCGTACCTGTTTCATAATTTTCAACGTTTTATTCGCTCTGAGAACATCGTGGTATTCAGAGCCTTTTCTCCAGAGTTTCTCCTGTAAATGTAACCAGCTTCTCTCCAGCTCTGGTCGCGTTTTGCTGTTTTACAGATTTCGTTTTCTGTCTTGGTTCTGATTCGTTCGTCTCCAGACGTCGTTTTAACTGAATGCTGCGACCCGGTTCTTCTCTCAGGTCGGCGCTCCGGCCTTCAGATCGGAGCCGACGTTCGGATCAGCGATCCGGATCAGAGGAAGCGGAACCTGTCAGAGATGCACCAGCGGACCCAGAGGTACCGCCGGGTCGGGCCGGGCCGGGCCGTCTGCGCTCTGAGCGGAGTGTGTGAGCGCCGTGTGTGTGTGTGTGTGTGTGTGTGTGTGTGTGTGTGTGTGTGTGTGTCCAGGCTGTACGAGCAGCTGGAGGAGGTGAAGCAGCAGCGAGCCGCACGCAGCCGGCAGGAGGACTGGGCCAGGAACCGGCTCCGGGCCCAGGAGTTCCACAGGGTAGGAGCGTTTCCCCCCCGGCTTCCTGCAGCAGAACCGCAGCAGAACCGCAGCTCACTCTGATTTCCCTCCACAGAAAACGCTGCAGAAGCTCCGAGCCAAGCAGACGCCAACGTTTTAATTTATCGCCTTTATTTAATAAAAACTGGTTGTTTTAAAGATTCTGCTCAGACTAATGTTTGGCACAAAAACATTCAGATGAGTTTATTAAATAAACATAATTAGTTCGCAACACGAAGCCAAAGATTACAGAACCCCAGGCGGTTGGTGTTAATCTGGAGACTCAAACCGGCAGCAGAGGCTCAGAGTTTGGAGTAAATCGTCTCTTTGGGGCTTTTCTTCTCCATGGCAACCTGAGCCGACTTCATCACATCCTGGGTCTGCAACATGCTCATGTTCCAGGCCGCCTGCAGGGAGAGGAACAGCTTCACATGATCGGCATGGCCCAATACTGAAGCTATGAAAAAACTAAACGGATCAGTTAAAAAGATAAAACATGAACATTAATAAAACAGATGAGGCCTAATGACGCCTCTGGTGCCGGACGGACCATGTAGTCCAGTCCCTCCTCCACGCTGTGGTCTCTGGAGTAAAGCAGGTTGATCTTGGTTCCCTGCACGGCCACCGGGCTGCGCGCCGCCATCTCCGCCGCCATGTCCAGGGCGCCGGACATCATGGCTTCCTGGTCTGGAAACACGCGGCTGCAGCGACAACAAGCGTTCAGCCTGCAGCTCGAGACGCGACTCGCTAAATAATGACGGCTGAAAATATGTCAGTCACAGAAGATGAGTAAAGTTTTTAAAGGGATAAAAACTCAGCTGTGACCGTCTGAAATCTGCCTTGTGTTCATGCACAGTAAAAATGCCAGTGTTGAATTAACACCCAATAGTGTCTATATGTGTCCAAGTCAGCTGGTGTTAAATTCAACACTACAGAGTCACATTAACATTACAACGGTGTTGGTGTTAAAATATATTAAAAGTAACACCAGTGTAGTGTTGATCACTAAACATAATGTGGTGTTAAAAAAGTAACTAATTGACCCACAAGGTGTCAACATCAATCAAATCCAGTGGAAAATATTCAAAACACAGAAATGGAAAGTTTAACTTCTCAAACCCATTTCAGTTTATAGACCGTTAATTTAACAAAAAAAATGGGAGTCAATCTTTTAACACTTTCAAAGTGTTACTTTAACACCAGCTGACTTGGACACATAGAGACACTTTGGGGTGTTAATTCAGCACCAGCAGTTTTACTGTGTTTCCGGGTCTTTACCTGACCAGTCCGCTGCTCTTGGCCTCGTCCGCGTACATCTTCCTGGCGGTCAGAGCCAGTTCGTTCACCAGGCTGCACACACCACACGTGACCTTTGAACTCTGGGTTCCCGCTGAGAGACACGGCCGGTCCGAACCGGGTCGGGTTGGGTTTTACCTGCGGCTGCCGATCACCTTGGGAAGCCGCTGCAGGGTCCCGACGTCCGCCGCCAGACCGATGTCCACTTCCTGTGAAACCGAGACGGAACCGGTTCGGATCAGGCGGAACCGGTTCGGAACGTTCCCGACCATCAGGACTGAGCTGCTACGTTTAACAGGGAGGTTCAGAGTAAAAAACTAGAGACACTCATGTTCCTTCGTCTCCATGAAACAAACATGGCCGCCACATCTTAAGCTGGACGGTTTCCGAAACTTTCTCACCCAGTGTTGCTTTAAAGCTGCCGACCCGTAGGGGGCAGTGCAGCACAAAGCCTGTCAGCCAATCAGATTGCTTCAAACAACCACAACTTCCTGTTAGGAATTAAACATGGCGTCAGGAAGACCAGTTGTAGCTTAAGCTACTTCATTAGAATATGAGGTGATTAAGACACAAACTGATTTGAAGTTGTGTCAGAGCAACTTGTTGCTGTTTGTGCATCACTTGTCCAACTATTCCTGAGTTTTGACCCGTTTTCTGACCTTGACCTGGAACCAGGCGTCCTGGGTGCAGAGCCGGATGTCACAGGCCGTGATCAGGTCAACGCCTGCAGGAAGAACCAATAATTATTAGAAACGATCAATAATCTGGATTAATTAATCAGCTGCAGCTGTTTTAAATTAATTTATAGCATCTAAAGGTTAAAACATTAAGGCAGCGATAAGATAGAGATCATTTTTTTCTACATTTTTAGGATTTAATATGAACATTTACATCTGGTAGACAAAATAAAAGTTTTCAACTACATCAGTTAGTTTTGTCTTATTTCAAACGTACTGAGATATTTGACTAAAAATACTGGGGAAGATTTTATTTTTACAGTGAAGGACTTTGTACCAGTAAAAACAACAGATCTTCTCTTTCCTGAACAAAATAACTCATCTAATTAAAGGTTTTTTTTGATCAGGTAAAAATAAGCAATGATGTCATGTCTCTGTTGCGCTTCTTGCTGCTGGATTTATGTCGGCCATCTTGGCGTCCTACCTCCTCCGATGCAGGCTCCATGGACGGCCGCCACCACCGGCTTTGGACACTGCAGGAGAAGAAGAGGAAGAGGAAGTAGAAGAAGAGGAAGAGGAAGAAGAAGAAGAGGAAGAAGAAGAGGAAGAGGAAGTGAACCCTGAGCTGAGGATCCGTTCTGACCGCCGGTCCTCCTCACAGCGTTTACCTTCTCCAAGACGGAAAACGTCTCCTGGTACTTCTTGATCAGCTTCCTGACGTTCCAGGCGATCCGCGCCGAGTCGTCGCCTTCCGGCTGCAGAATGTCGGACGCCATGTCCATCAGGTCGATCCCTGGACAGCGGCAGGTCAGACGGGGTCAGAACCCGGCGGCGGCATCGTGACGTTGCCCACAGAGTTTATTTTCACCTCAGAGTGGCCATCTGTCTGTTGTTCCTATCTCAGTTTCATCCACTAGGGAGGGGGGGGGGGTACAAACTTTTTCCATGTGGGCCAAAATAAAACAATCCGACTTAAAATCAAGCAAATAAAGTAACTTGATCTCTAATGTGGATCCAAAACTTAAAGGGATTTTTATCACGGCTTTGTAGGTAGAAATAAGGGAGTACATTCCTGCCAAAAACTTAGAAAATCAGTGATTAAGTCTCAGAAATTTTCTAGAAAAATTTGTGACATTTGAAATTCAGAAATCTCCAACATTTTTTTGTTTATCTTAAAATTGCACATTTTCTTGTTTTTTGATTTCTAGGAATTTTCTGAAACTCATCACATTTTCTTTTGGTAAAATTTGTGGGCTGTTTTTGGCAGAAATGTGCTCTTCCTGTTTTTTATACATTTCCAGTGGCATTAATGTGCCGCCGTACAGGAGCAGGTAGATTTCTGCATTTAAAGAAACAAACTTCAGATCCTGGAAACAGATTCTTAGATTTCTGCAGCTAATGTTTGAAGTAATCTGAGTATTTGCTGTTTAGTATATATTTGATATAGACGTATTTGTTTCCAGCCAGACCTGCTGTGAAGGTTGGACCTGCTCCAGAAACCAGCACCACCCTGCAGGTCTGGTCGTCAGAGATCTGCTGGAAACACTCCACCATCTCCCTACGACGGGAAAAACCTCCATTTGTAACAAAACAATACAATAATCAAAGGCTCGTCTCAAAAAGACAAACTATTAACTACATTCATGATAAATTACTTATTCTTAGCCTGATATCAACCAAAGATTCAGTGTTTCTGAGCTTTAGAAAACTGAAAACGTCAAATATAGCATTCGCAGAAAGTTGAATGGAAGGAAAAACTTCACCACCCTTCAAGAATGTGGGGAAGTTTGTGAAATGTAGTTGCAAGATTAGGGTTTTCCACAAGAAAAATTTGCTGGTTTAAAATAATTTCTAAACTTTATTTGAAATCCATAAAAGCCCCTTAATGTCTGGGTCAAAGATCAGCAGCATTTACAATCTTGGGAGGGATTTTTAGTCTCAAACCAGATAAATAAAATTAATTCAAAGACGCTAATGTTACAGAAGTCGCCTGGTTTGAGGGAATTTATGACTTTTTTTAACCATAAAGTTAATATTTTTGTACATTTATTTATTAGTTTTTGTAGAAGCTGTTATCGTAGAAGCAAAATCCTTATAATTAATTATTGCAATATTCTTCTTTACTCTTGTAATTAACCATAAAAAACAAAAAATTGCAACCTGGCCCCAACACTGAGTCCAAATAAATAGAAAAACACGCTTTAACAAGATGGCCGCCCTGGGTGTGATGACATCACCATGGGTGTGATGACATCACCATGAACTACCGAAACCCAGGAAAAAATATAAACAAAAATCCATTAGTTAAAGTAGAAGAGGAGCCGAGTGTGTGGAGTTGCTCTGTGTGTTGAGTTGCTCTGTGTGGAGTTGCTGTGTGTGTGGAGTTGCTGTGTGTGTGGAGTTGCTGTGTGTGTGGAGTTGCTCTGTGTGTGGAGTTGCTGTGTGTGTGGAGTTGCTC